>JAIFKI010000009.1:33376690-33599455 GCA_025389145.1 Misgurnus mizolepis | reverse complement strand
CTAAATACTTTATTCTGTTTTTTATTGCATACAAATTACCTGTATTTTCTAGTTGTGTTCTAAAAAAGAGACTAAGAAATTATGTTAACACTTTACAATAAGGTTTCATTAGAAAACATTACTGTTAGTAAATGCACTAACTAACATGAACAAACAATGAACAATATAGTTTTTCAGCATTTATTAATTTTTGTTAATGTTAGTTTATGTCAATACAGTTATTCATAAGAATTCATGGTGCATTAACTATGTTAATAATAATAATAATAATAATATATTAGTAAATGCTAAAATTAACATGAACTAAGATTAATAAATGCTGTTAAAGGACTGTTAATTGATAGTTTGTGTTAGCTAACGCTTTACAACCTTATTGTAAAGTGTTACCAAAATAATTATACATGATCACTGTGTACTGTCAGAATAAAGGTACAAAAGCTGTCAGTGGGATGGCACCCTTTTAAAAATGTCCCAATATGTACCTTTGAGGTACTAATATGTCTTTAGATACAAAGGTGCACTTTTTTTAAAGAGCAACTATGATACGATTCATGATTTTACATTTCCTATGGTGTGTAAATGTGTATAAGTACATGTTAACGATATGCAAAAGGTACAAACCCTCAAGTAAACGATGACGCGAGTTGTTGTTTCCAACATAAATATCTTTTCTGGGACTACAACAAACACATGGATTGTAGGCAACTGTTTACTGCCTGGGCTGGTTGACGTAGACATGACGGTCATTATAATAATTCCAAAAAAAAGCGGTTCCCTGCCAATGACGATTATTTCTGCAAAAGCGCATGCGTGAGACTAAAGTCACGTGACTGCAGTGACGTGGATGACGTGTTATCCTCAGACATGTTTGTGAAGTTTTTTTTTTTTCAAATTTACAGCGTGTCTCCCTCAAACTGTAAATGAAGCCCAGGCTCACAAAAAAAACAGCTGGGGCGCACCAGATAACACGTCAGTCGCGTCGTACGTCATCCGCGTCACTGCAGTCACGTGACTTTAGTCTCGCGCATGCGCTTCACAACAGACATGGAAGAGAAGACAATGCTGAATAAAGTCGTGATTTTTGTTATTTTTGGACCAAAATGTGTTTTCGATGCTTCAACACATTCTAACTGACCCACTGATGTCACATGGACTACTTTGATTATGTTTTTATTACCTTTCTGGACATGGACAGAAGGGGTGTCACGATTCTTCAAATCCTCAATTCGATTACATTTTCGATTCTAAGGTCACGATTCGATCCGATTCTCGATTTTTACATTTTTTTTTAAGACAAAAATGATATGCCATTATTTAATATTATTATTATAGTTTAACATTAACATGCACATTGCACAACTCGCATGGGGGTTTGTGGGCTTCACTTAACGCGAGAGCTTGTAGAGAGAGGATTCCTTCTTGCACGCACATTAATGCACATGGACGTAATGCGCGTGTCTTGGACTCATAACATCTGAAATAAATCCAGCATCATAAGCAGCTGCGCTTCTCTCTGTCTCACGTGCACGCGCTCGCGCATCTTTCCGAAGTCTAAACATAAACTAAAGTAGTAATCCTTATGTATTTGTTCAGTTTTATGCGTTTCATGCGAGCTGAGGCAAACTATCCCTTTTGTTTCAAATATAATCTGCTGCATCTTTGCGCCTCTCTCACTCTCGCGCACGTGCAGAGAGCTGCGCTCTGTCCAAAGCCAGATCACTAGGTAGTAATCCTGTTTATGATATGCATTTCAATGAGTTGTAGCATCCCTCGTGTTCAAAATATGATCGCGTTCCGCAGGACAGATGTTTTTAAAGGCATCTCTGAGAGTTTCTTTCCCTCTCTTGGCAAGCCGGACGTGACATGGGGGCGTGGCAGCATCGACGATCCCATTTTTTAATTCGAAGTTCGAAGCTGTGACTTAATTTCGATCGATTTCGATTTAAAATCAAAATCGTGACACCCTTAATGGACAGTATACCGTACATAGATTTTCAATGAATGGTCAACAAGCTCTCTGACTAAATCTTAAACATCTTAAACTGTGTTCCGAAGATGAACGGAGGTCTTACGACATGAGTCATTTTCATTTTTGGGTGAACTATCCCTATAAGGGAAACTATACACTATAAGGGTATCGCCCAGATGACAGCTTTTGTACCTTTTTTCTGAGAGTGTACCATTGCAAAACCAACAAATCTAATGGTATCATGGTGGCCTAAGACTGAACTATTCGAGTAGCCAAATAAAAATAGCTATATAAAATAATTCAAAAATTATAAGATTAACAGAAAGTGTACAAAAAATGCACAGTCAAAAACATTAGCAGTGTGCAATGTTAATAACGTTACCCTCTTCTCGCCTGCCTCCTTTCGGCCGCAGCGAACGAAATCCCGTCGAGCTTGGATCTGCTGCTCGTATTCACTAAAGGTAAGCCGGCCCTTTTCCAGGATAACCAGTGGGCTGTGAGGTTCTGTGGGTAACAGTGATCGTATTTTTAAGGAGATGGAGCTTGCTTTTGAAGTGCATTTTATCGCATACATATTGTAATCAGTATGTGTGTTCCCTTTGAATCGAATCACTTTGCATAGCTATTGCAATGTTCAATTAAACTTTAGGAACACATAAGCAGCAGGTGCATTATGAGGTCGAATTTAACTCTCACCACTAAGGTGCAGAATTATCTCCAGATGTCGGTCACATGGATGCTCCTCCGCAAGCGTGATGTAGGTTGCAGATGCACACTGCGCGCTGGGGTCAGCGTCTGCACGCAGAGCATGGGTGGGGCTTTCCAGACCTGGAGATGGAGAGACAGCATCTTCTGGTTATTGCTGGGGTTAAAGAGTCGTTTCAGCATTGATTTGATTAGTGGCTATGCTAGACTATTATGGTGGTGGAAATCTTTGACATTTGAGCCCCAAGGGAGAGATACAATAAAACGAAGATTGATGCTGATTATATGGGTGCGGGATGAGCTGTGAGTTAATTTAATGTCGGTCAGAACCTTTGATGAAACGTTCAGTAGTTTTTATGGTTGAAATGTAAAAAACTGTAATAGGCTATATGTAATTATATATGTGCATGTATTATTTTCAACCTATGATTGGTTCAGAAAGGGACAAACCCACCAGTGAAGTAAATTTGCCTATAGGACATGTTTATATTTGACCCAAGGGTTTAAACAACCCATCGGTTGGGTTTTGTTTCTTTTGGCCCAACCATGGTATGGTATCAGATGGTAATACTCAATCCTGAATACTTTAAAGAACACAATGGTATTACCATTGTACACGTCCAAAAACCCATGGTACTTTAATGTAACTATATCAACACCACTGTAGTACCCTGCTCAATATCCATTAGTCCAGTTAGCTAAAACAAAGCGGCCACTTTCTTCTGGGACACTCACTACTGCACTGTGATTTAGGGCTCTCTGTCACCCGGTCTCCATCTCTCTTCTCTGTTCAAGTGGCTCTGAACCTGAGCCAAACCCTCTCCCCCGCTGCGGACATGGTTTGGCTCTTTCTAGCAGGCGCACTGATGTCTATCATAATCACTGGTGTTTGTGCCAAGTTTTACTTTAACTGGATTATTTCAGAGCACAGGGTGGACCTGCACAAATCTACAATCTCTCTAAAGCCAAACAGGGAAAACAGACAGAGATGGGCAACTTTTGTCATCCCCTGTGCTCCAGACATCACAGTCCTTGAACACATCCCAAGTGATTTTTAAGTAAAATGACCCTTGCTGAACTTTAATGGTGACAGTATTGTGTAAATGTTACCTGCTAGAAGACATGCGCCTCGAACGAGAAGCTGGAAGCTGAGCTGGTACAATGAGATGTTTGTAGCAGAGCTGGTGAAGACAGCATGGGCACATTGCTGCCCGATTCCCAGCAACCTATCCTGCCTCCCCGACGCACTCCCAAAGCATGTAGTTGGGCTGAAAGAGAAATACGATGTGGGATTATTGAGAGGTCAAATTGCTTTTTATAATTTGTTTGGTGTTTTATTAACTATACACTTACAATAAAGGTTTCGAAAATTTCTAATTTGTGCCATACATGTTTTTAGCATTATGAATATACAGTGGCCTCCAAAACTACAGTACTGAAAAGTTTAGGACGCTTTTAAGGCATAAATGAGTGTAATAAGAAACTTGTGGCATCTTTAGAGAATGATGCTGAAATTTCTTAAACCATCCAATTGTTAATACATTTTAAGGCTTAAAGTGTCCAAATACTGTAATTTATGGGACAAATGTATTTAATAATGGGAGTAACTTTAATAGAGAGTAAAAACTTGAGGACATTATAACTACCTTGTGTCCTCTGATTTCCCCCCGTTTTCACTTTTGCCCGGATGAACCCGAGCTCTTACTATAGGCGTTAGCACTGTTGGGTAAACCAGGCGGATTGCACCATTTTCAAGTGTAGGGAGTTCAAGTGTGGTACTAATGACGACAGACACACATTTCTAGTGATCCAATCTGGCCTGTGCTCACTATAAATGTGCTTCTTTCCAGGTCCTCATCCAGCAACAGATGACCTTAAACAGACAATAGAAATTATCACAGCAAAATTCCCAGAGTAAAAAGAACACTGCCAGTGTCCCAGTCTTAAAGAGTGTTAAACAGTAACACTAAAAAGTGATGAAAAAGCTGCAATCTGTAACTTTAAATGAAACAGCAACATCTAAACCCAAGTTAAGAAAATAACTTTACAAATAAGATGAAAAATTTAAACAGAGATGGTGATAGAAAGGATAAAGTTACCATTATGGTGATCAGTGTTTGTTTTAGTTGGACTTGACTCTTGACTCTTAGCTTGTTTTAGCTGATATAACTTTGCGTGGGATTTTGTTGTGTAAGATAGAAAAGCCACTAATAAGTTTGTTTAATATAGCAACTGTTTCTCCTAGACAGCGATGAATCAGATTTACATTTATTAATTTGACAGATCCTTCCCAGCTAGAAAAACAGAGGCGTTGAAATGATGGCTTACTAAAGACCCAATATACTCCGGCTAAGAGTTTCCCACTTCCACCCCAAATAACCTTAAATTTGGTCACATGCCGTTTTTTTGCCAAAATAACTTGAAGTTTTATGATATTCCAACATGTAAACAAAGTCAACAGGTGTTCAAGGTGTTTGCTTTCATTTCTTTTACATGCTCTAAAAGTAAATGCATTATCTATTTTTGGGCTATGGTTAGACATCTATTAGACTTTTACTGACAGCCCAAATTTAGACTTGTTTTAGGCAAAATTGCTTGCTGGGTAAAGTTGCCATATTTTCCCCGTGGTGACGTATCTGAATGAAACGGCTTCTAAGAAGGCAGGGTGGGAATTCATCCATCGAGAAATTATTTGATTGTTTGAAGTTGGGTCATGTTGCTATTTGCTAATTGCTGCAACATTTTCACGGACCTCGCCCACCTGCCATAACATATGATGTTTCAAGAAGGGGAGGAGATTTACATTTTTGATGAAAGAGTATGAGGGAACATGAATTAAAAAAAGAAACAGAGAAGTCATTTTTTTAAATATCACAATATTCCAAAACAAATTAGTTTTGCATTTCAATTTCTTTGCAACTTTATGTGCAACACACAGTTTATAAGTTTCTATAAAATTTATAAAGTATAAAATATATATGTGTAAAATATAATATTTTAAGTATATTTTTGTTGTTGAAAAGATTTTAACCTTTTCAAACCTGAAAACTAAGCAATGTGAATATAAATGCTTTAAAATATATTTACTTTATAACTTTGCAAAAAAAAATTAATTTTATAAATAATTTTATAATACAAATATATTTTAAGAATATATTTCAAAATATACAAAAAAGGCCAAAAATATATTTTAGCACATACTTTTCAGCCATTTTTTGTATATTTTGAAATATAATTAAAATTATGTATTCTAAATTTATTCATAAAATTTAAATTTTTTGCCATATGGAATCGAACGTTCTGTACTGGCAATGCAATGCTCTACCAATTGAGGTACAAGATGGAGATATGGAGCCTGTTTAAGTCTTTGACAAATGTTTCCTTTGTGCAAGCATCAAGATTTTCAAAAAACGTAATTTTTTCCAAACTGACAAAGTTTTTAAACTTTTTAAAAGGGTACGGCCCAGTTAGGGACCATTTTTCCTGACAGTGTATAACATTGATGTGTAATATACAGTATTTCACCAGATGTAGCAGTCATGCTTTAAAACACTGGAAATTAATGTCAGATATTAACGTAACCATCCAAAACAGGCACACAGCCAAAACAGCTCTCTGAAATAATGAACGCTGCCTGCATGGTTCAAGGTGGGCCGACACAAAGCATGATAAAGAGACATACAAGATTTATGAGGAAATACATTTCTGTGTGCTTGGGAACAAAAGTCTGTGATAATACAAAGCAACTGCAGGGATCTATAGTAATATTAAACATTAGTGGCAGCCGGTGACTTATCTTCCAAGGGGTGCAAATTCTAAATATGTATTCGGAGTGTCATGTGATTTGATCGTCATGTCAAAATATGTGTTCGGTGCGTCATGTGTCTTGTCAAAATACATGCTTGCTGCACACGTGTTGAAAGGGTTTATGATGAATACTCACAAGATATTTTAGTATTATATAATGTTCAAATGTAACTTAGTATCAGTTAATTTAAAGTGTTACTGAGATCATCTAGCTCAAAATACCATAAAGATAACTACTTATAGCATGTTAAAATTGCAACTTTGTAGGTGTGAGCAAAAATGTGCCGTTTTTGAGTGTGTCCTTTTAAATGCAAATGAGCGGATGAAATGCAAACACTGATCACCATAATGGTGGTTTGTTGAAATTGAAACTCAATTGTAATGTCAATTATCTTTTCTTTTTCTCTCTGCACTAAATGACAGTGCCATGGTTGGATAGTGCAGATTAAGGGGGTGGTATTATTGTAATTGGACTTGCTACCTACGTCACAAAACAGGCGAAATCTAAACGACCTAATTTTTCACATGCTTACAAGGAATGGTTTACCAAAACAAAGTTGCTTGGTTGTTATTTTTCACATTTTCTGGGTTGATCGAAGCACTGGGGACCCAATTATAACACTTAAACATGGAAATTCTGATTTTCACACTATGACCCCTTTAAGACTATCAGCACCGACCACTGATGCCACGTGACACGTCTTGCAATAGTTTTCTTATATGGATTATGTTGGGCACTATTCAATAACTGCCATGGTGATTTAGTGGGGGGTTGTACAGTAGCTGCCTCCATTCTTTGACATGAAATATTTCTGCAACACTAGCTATAATAAAAATGGAGACACTGTATTTGTGTGAAAGAGACTTTATGTTCGCTGTTGGGAAATGCTTGCAGTGATTATCATAGGTGTGATTGGCAAAGGACAAAAAAGCAGGAAAATATACGACACACCTACCATGACGTGGCGACATACATACGCACGCATGCATGCATAAAATGAAATACAGTTGAAATATAATTTGGGCTCAAAATTTATCGATCTGAGTGGCCAATCATCAATATGCTTGGGCAAGTGCCACCCTGACCATTATGTAGTCTTGCCACTGCATCAGACTGAACAAAATCATCTTGTGCATTTAAAGGTAAATACATCAATGTGGTGCATTTTGAGAGTAAAAATAAGTGACTAAATCTATGAGGATTTTTTTGTTCTTGTAAACAAATTTGTGCCCTTTTAGTAAAATCTTTGGTTACATATTGTAATAATAATATAATAAGGCACACAAACCACATACACAACTTGATAAATGAGATTCGCCATTGGTCAAAACATGTTTAATGTTTATAGAATAATTAGTGGGGGAATTTAATACAGATTAATTATTGATTACAACATTTGATCGCTGAATTTAAAGTGGATACTGTTACATTAAAGTTACTTAATTCAAATGATGCTGTGACTTTCTGGAAAGACAGTCAAGTGCATTTGTCTTATTTTGCATAGTTCTTTTGGTAAAGCATCTAACAGTCAAGAGCTAAGCGTTTCACAAACCAGATCCATGAATGTGTGTGTTTTATCATTATATTATTCTGTAATCCCAAGCATTACTGCCCGATTCACAAACCATTAAGAGAAGCAAATGTATGCGTGTGTTCGTCAGGATGACGTTGGATCTGATTTGCGTGGATGTGTGCGTTAACGTATGTGATTACAGTATATATAATGCAAGCAAACTTTTGACACAAACGCAACTTTATATTGATATCGCGAGACCGCATTTCACCTCGATGAGAAATCTGATATTTACATTACTGGCATATAGCGGTCTGATTTGAAACGGACAGTTTTGTCAAAGCAGCAAACACCTGGCTGGCTCTCTTAATTTCTTACCACTAAAATGCTGTTTGTCTCTGCCTATTCCTTCCCATGCCCAGCGCCACTGATTTAAGTCCTTTATCAATTAGGTCGTCTTACCTAGGCTTCACTTTTCATCCTGCTGATAAAGTTAACTTGTTATGACTTCTCCGCGCCGCGCGGCATCTGCAGCTGGATCTCAGCCACACCTCAAATACCCCTCCCTATTCTACTTCTTATTGGCTAGTTTGTTAGTTTGGTTGAGAGTGAAAGATGTGTCTCATATTATTTGTAGGCGAACGCATTATTTTTTTATTCGCAGCGAACACCACACGCCGGAGATCCGACTGCAAGCGCTTTAGTGAGCTCTGCTTTGAATGAAGTTCCATCGTGACAAATACATAGACTATTTGCGGAGTGATATGCGGTCATTTATAACGATGCCTTGCACCCCCCACACACACAAAAAAAATTGGATTTGCATGATTCACGAAAGCCTCATTTTCAGGTCGGAAAAGCCGGAATTCCGGATTTATCCGGAAGAATCACACCCCTGGATTATGTATGTAAGTGGGGGTGTAAAGACCCTCACCATTGGAGCACTGCATTTCCAAACTTGTTCCTCCACAGCATCCCCACTCCTTGCCGTGGCCACACTGGCCGTGGAGGGTCGGTCCTGGGCAGCAGATCAAACAGCAATCCTCCAGCTTCCCACGACTCTGGAGCTCCACACTGACCAGCCTGCCAGACACCTCAGCCTCGAAACCCACCACGACCTCCTTCTCCCCAAGAGGATACACAAACACACCTGAGCAGGTATGGAGGACAGAAACACATACTGGGGTCAGAGTATAACAATAGGGACTGTGTAAAGTGTTTGCAAACTGTGTCAAATGGTAAACCTTAACTCGCTTAACTGCAAATGCAATATATCATTAAAAAGAGCATATTTTAATGTCATATAAAGTACTAGTTATATAAAGTTTTCATGTGATAGAAAAATATATGTGTATTTAAGATGTCTTACCATCAACTGGTTCAGGATCTATATTCACGTATGTTAGATGAGCGGTGATTCCTAGAGAGCAGCCATTGGCACAGGAGGTAATGCGGGATGTCTTCAACAGTAGCGGTGCCCATGTGATGCGATTTATCAAACCGGGCATTTTCCTTAGGAGAACATAAGTTTACACTTTTAATCAGTCAATTTTTCTTGGATTTTTTAAAAGAATGTCTCTTCTAATATTATATAATTGTGTTTCCTTCAATGAGTGAGCACATATTTAGTATTTTCATATTTAAATAAATAAATGTATTCACTAAAATTATATTTATAATTAAACATTAAAAGCAATCTCAATCTCTGTCAGTGCTTTATACAGTAAATGCATTTACTCCACTTTTGTGTCGCATTAAACAATACAAAAAGCACAGGCTATCAACTTTCTTAGTCAACATATCACAGTCAGTAGCTGCAGATTTCCCATCCGATTATTTGCTTCAGCAACCATGAAAGATTTTTAGAGATGGCAAAACCTCCCATTCCCTACTAAAAGTTCCCACCTTGCGTGCTGCCCGGCAACAGGCGGCAATCTTCCTGTCAAAGTGAGAATGCATGTGTCAAACATTAACAGACTGGTCAACAGTACACCAGAAAAATCACCACCAGCAAGCGTATAAAGTACAAACCTGTTGTTTTTACAGATCATAACTGTCTGATAGAGAGAGAGAGAATGAAATTAACATGTTTGTAAAAGACATATTGTCTTTAAAAATCATTCTCTGATGTGATTTAAGACATAGACACTATAAGTATTAAACATGGACGTTAAATCCTATTTAATTGCTATTATAATTTCCTGCTATGCAGTGACAAATCAAAAAAGAAAAATAAATATGTAATGCAGCATCAATATGAAACCGCAAATTAGTAAACCATGATGTTTGTTCAGTGCAAAAGGTCTCTCAGGTGATCTGTGGTGTTGGTTTACCTGTCACCTGGACACTTAACTGAGATTTACTGTGATGTAATTAAATGGCAAGCATACACAAGGCACCACTTACGCTAGTCAAGGTTTTAGGATAATTTGTTCTTATTTTGGTTGAATTTTTTTGACTTTCAGCTGTCCTGTGTCTGAAGTCTTTATATTAAGGTCAAGATTGTTGAAAAAAGATTTTGTATAGGCTACATTAAGGCTTTTAAAGCACACAATGCCACAGAAATAAAAAAATTTAAACTTTGATTCACAAAAAGCATCCTCAAGTAAAGGACAGGTGCATGCATTTAAACTAAAGGTAAAAGAGCACATAAAAGTGGGTATTTCAGAAAGTTTGGTAGTGACTGAAAAAAAATAAAAGCTAAAAAGTTCAATTGTACTGATCCAGAATGCCCATATGTGCCTCAATTATAAATTAAAGACATATAATAGAGCAACACTAACAATAAAATAATAAAACTACTATTGAGGAAAACATGAGATTTGTATTTTAACTGCATTTATTCACTGCATATTTCACGTAAATCATAGAGGATAAAAACTTTAATAAAACGTTGTTTTTGCACTAAAACAAATAACATTTTCAAAAAAAAAAAAGCATGAACATGTCGTAACATCTGGGACCGCGTGCTAACTAATAATCTGTCAAAACACCAACAGAAATGCTTCAATATGATTTAAAGCAGAAAAATGACTCACTTTATGAACAGTTTACGGTTTTTTTACTTACTTGATGTGCTGTGGTGTGATTTTTGCCCGGTTTGCTGTGATTGGGACGGTGAGGTGTCACAGGATCCTCTCCTCTTTTCTCGCCATCATCCTCTGGGCGGAGGGAGGCGCGCGCAAGTCATACTTCACTACAGCGCGCATTCACTCACGCGAGCGCGCGCACAACTAAGACAACCCATGCAAGTGCATAATCTAAATATATATGCATTTTTGTTTATTTAGAGTTTGTGCAGTAAACAGTTTTGCATATTTGCAGGGTCCAGATTTGATCTGGGTGAGTCTAAAATACATTTTATTCTGCAGTTAATTTCTAAATGATTTCTTATACGTTTACAAGACACTAATCATATCTCACTGAGGTGGTTTTTAGTTAAAACACTCTTGATGAAAATTAAACATAGTTTAAGCAACTTGTTTTTGGTTTTATTTAAAGTAAAACTGGTAACCAATTATATTCCAAATCTACTGACAAATTTACTATTGTCGAGGTAAAGTAACCAAAGTTTAACAATGGTATTTGTAGGTCTGAAAAATATATTTATTTGTAATTATATATTTATTTTTATTTCGTATTTGTAATCAAACTATGGAAATACAAATGGTTATTAATCTGCAACAAAATAAAAAACAATTTTTAACATTTCTGAGACAGAAAAGTAATCTCACTATGTTTTAAAACTGAGAAAGACATGAACGGCATGTGTGATCACGGGTTGAATTTTATAATTTATCAAGTAGTATAAGTAACATGTGGGTTTTTTTTAGATCTCAAAAGTTTTTGGAAAAATGCATCCTTTAAATAAAAACACTGAAACAATGAACGCCAAGGATTTATTCGTTTACTTTAAACTTTAGCGCCCTCTGGAGGCAAACGACAAAATGCTTAAATAATAAATTTATGCTGACAAGAAATCAAAATTGTTTAGGAATATGTACATGTAAAATCTAGAAACCTGTAGTGAGAAACTCGATAATAATAAAGTGATTAGAAATGTTATGCTTGACACTTCATAGTTGTTGATTTTTCATTACTTTCAAACTTCTATGACAATCTCTGTAACATCTATATTGTTAGATCACACAGTTTCACTGATCCATAAACATAAAACCCAGGATAGAGAGGTTTAGTGAATGTGGTGTTGACTCTGTGGATGAGGGTCATTGTGTCAGAGACGCTGTAGAAGGACAGAGATCCTGAACTGTGATCCACATAAACTCCTATTCTAGAAGATCTGAGCACTACAGGGAGTTTAGTCTCAATGTTATTGTGAAAGAATGAACAACTGGAGTCACAGCAGCACAAACTCCAGGACTGATCATTAAATCCAAACAAACACTTATAACCCTCTCCCTTCCTGCTGATGCTCTTATATGACACTGAGATATCCACATTACCTCTCCACTCAACCTCCCAGTAACAGCGTCCACTCAAACTCTCACTACACAACACCTGAAGATAAACATCAAATCTGTCTGGATGATGAGGATACGGCTGGACTGTGCCAGTTTTAGTAATCACTCTGTTCCCCTCAGACAGACAGAGACGTTTATGTGCTGTGTTTCGATCCAGATTGACTTGATGATAATCTGATGGAGGAAAATCAATTAGAAAATGTTAATTTCAATCATTAAAATCAAACTTATTTATAGGTAACAGAATATAATTTAGAGAAATAATCGAATCTGTTTGTTTTACTGTTATATTCATCATAATCATGTGTGTGTTGTTTGTGAAGTGTAAACATGATATTCATTGTCGAAGTCCCAAAGTTTAGAATTTGTGTTTGTAGAAATATTGTTTGCATGTAAAATGAAAATAAAAAGCTTTATGATCTCAGATATGTTTCACTGTGGGCATGCATAGAAATGTTGTTTCTGTTTATTCTGCACATTCAGTTTGATTTATCATTATAGAGTGGTTGAGACTCACATTTAAGGAACTGCTCCCTGGTACTGGGCTTAGGAGTAACTACAATATATTAACATAAAAATCATTAAGACAGCAATATTTTGCATTTCTTAAAAATATAATATAGTTATTATAATTATGATGTGTGACTTTGTAGCTGGATTATTGCTGATAAAATACTGTAGAAGAAATAGGTGCTTTACCTCTATTAAATATATTTTCTATCTCTTTTCTACAGAAATCCTCCAGTTTCTCTCTCAGATGAGACACAGATTTTCCTACATCATCAAAAGAGATGAGAGAGCTGACAGTGATGCTGAGTGAGTCTGAAGATCCAGGAGGAACAGAGAGAGACTGAAAACTCTACACAAACACAAAGACAAACAACACAAACATAAACTGATGACACTGAAACATTTCATAGAAAATATAATCTCAGTAAAACATGCTCTTCACTTCCTAAAGATCACTGTTGTGTTTTTCAGATCTCTGTTACCTGGAGGAAATGGATGTGATCATCTGTGTGTGAAAGCTGCTCCAGCTCAGCGTCTCTCCTCCTCAGATCATCAATCTCCTGCTCCAGTCGCTTCAAGAGTCCTTCAGCTTCACTCACTGCAGTCTTTTCCTGATCTCTGATCAGCTGTGTCACCTCAGATCGTCTTCTCTCAATGGTTTGGATCAGTTGAGTAAAGATCCTCTCAGTGTCGTCCACTGCTGTCTGTGCAGAGCGCTGTTAGGACACACAGAGAGAGGAGCATTAGAATCAGCAGCATTCACTCAGCTCTTACTGGTACATCACACAGTCTGTTACCCACAGTGAACTTCAGTGAAAGTCATCCAGCACTGAACTCCTCACTGACTGATTGGATGAGAGTCCTAACTGAGTCTGAAACAGATCTGAAACAGCAGACAGCAGTTGTTCTTCTGATCAAAACTCACCTTATGAGTCTCCACAGCATCTCTCAGCTCCTGAAGCTTCTTCTGTCTCTCCTGGATTCTCTGTTGGTATTTTCTCTGCGTCTCCTTCAGTTCTTTCTGCTGGATGTGGAAAACACACAAAATGTACAACAGAGTGATTTTTTTACCAGTTACAACTCTGCAAATCCAACCCTGGGTGATGGGTCAAAAATGACATCTTTACAATGTTGTTTACTTTTTAAATTAAATGAATATGATTTTTGTGTAACATTAGATATAAAGATCTTTAATTATGTAGCTATATCAAGTGATCATAATGAAACATTTATTCTAGAGCAGAACAGATCACATTAAACATCACTTAGTGTTTTCATCTCTTACCTGTTTCTCAGTCCTCTCTGCTGCAGCTGATACAGTCTTATGTTCATTGTGTTCATCCACCATACACAGATAACATATACAGAGCTGATCAGTTTTACAGTAAATCTCTAAAAGTTTCTCATGTTGTGGACAGATCATCTCCTGAAGTCGTTCAGTTGCGTCTATCAGGTTGTGCTTCTTGCCTTTGAAGAATTTCTCATGTTGTTCAAGATGATTTTGACAGTAAGAGTTCAGACACACCAGACAGGACTTGACAGCTTTGTGTTTTCTCTCAGTACAGACGTCACACTTCACATCTCCAGCTTCAGCATAACAGTGATCAGGACGAGCAGCTTGTAGTTTTGTCTTCTTCAGTTTCTCCACCACTTCAGCCAGCATGGTGTTTTTATTTAAATCAGGTCTTGTAGTAAAGGTCTGTCGGCACTGAGGGCAGCTGTAGTCTCTCTTCTGATCCCAGCAGTCTGTAATACAGCTCATACAGTAACTGTGTCCACAGGGAATGGTCACCGGATCCTTCAGTAGATCCAAACAGACTGAACAGATGAACTGATCATGAGCCAAAGAAACATTACTTTCTGCCATTTCTGTCACTTTACACGGAGACAGAAATTAAGACGTACAACAACAGTCGGACAGTTTAGTTTCAGTTTCTCTGAATTCAAGAATTTCCTGGTTGTGTTTATGAAACGTGTAAAAAAACAGTTTAATAAGTCCACTAGATGTCAGTACAGAAACTCACAAAGACTGAATAGAGAAAGTGAACACACAGGTGTGATAATGCTCTGCCTTGATGTATGAATGGACATGATGACACAATTTTCATTTTGGGGTGAACTAGTTCTTTATAGGACAAGTTCGGTATTTTACACTTAAAGTCCTGTTTTCAGATTGTTTATGATGAAATAGAACGGTTTTGACTGAAATTTGGACATATGATGCTGGCCCGAGAATTTTCGGGTGTTTGTATCACCTCCCACCTCTATAATGGCTTATATGTGCACAGGAACAATCCTTCCTAAAATGCATTAAACTTTCGTTTACAAAGACGTGAAACTCACCAATGTGGTCAGGGGTGTTCACTGATAAAAATCGCTGCAAAAGATGCTTTCCAACAGGTTTTATCGTAGTTTTATCCAACTCCATTGACTTGTATTAGATGTGCTGTTAGGTACGGTATTACTCCGCGCCGGGAACGCCACCAACTGGGCTGAAGTGTTTATTATTCAAGCTCTCAACGGAAGAATATACGGGTGTGAGGCGTCTGGAAAAATAGGTCCACAAGTTTACAACAACGAATGCTAAAACACTTGTTGGAGTTTGTGTATGTCTGAGGGAGAAAGTGTTTAACATGCAATACTTTACTTAAAGTTCAGTACTGTGATGTTACACAAAAACCTTTGCACAATCAATATACACAGTGTGTCATTATTAGACCCAGTGAAAAGATTTGTCTACTAAATCACGTGTGTGGATGCTGGAATAGTTGAGCACTTGTATTTGTTCTGACAGCAGTTTAGAAGTTTATGTAACTCTGTAAGCAACTTGTATTTTAGGTTTCAGACACAGATGGCAATAGAGGGGCCAGGATTAACATTCTGTAAGGTGGAGTCATATACACTCAACAGTGTTCATTTAACTTGGGGATTTTACTGTATTCATCTATTGCATTTTATAGTTTGTCTTTCTTCGTGATTATGTGTTACTTTCTCCAGAAAGAGAGTCATCAAAATCAGAACAGCCTACATCTAAAGTAGGGCCGGGCATAGATTAATCTAGATTAATCTCATACAAAATAAAAGTAATTTATTGCATAATATATGAGTCTATGTCTTTGATGTGTGTAAATATTATGTATATTTAAACACACACACACACACACACACACACACACACACACACACACACACACACACACACACACACACACACCACACACACCACACACACACACACACACACACACCACACACACACACACACACACACACACATATATACATTTAAGAAATGTTTTATTTAAATATCATTTTTTTATTTATATATAATTTAGAATATATAAAAATATAAATAAATATATATACACATGTAAATGTTTCTTAAATAAATACATGAATGTGTGTGTATTTATATATACATAAAAATTACACACAGCACAAACTCATATGTTATGCAAAAAATAACTTTTATTTTGTATGAAATTAATCTAGATTAATCTATGCCCAGCTCTAATCTAAATTTAAGAACATAACTCAAATGCAATTTTAGGTTTCAAACAGAGATGGTGAGAGAGGATAAAGTAACATATTGCAGCTTTTAATTTATTTTAATTCTGCTTCATACTTATTAACACTTTGTAAGATTGGGACAATATATACACCCAGCAGTGTTCATTTAACTCTGGGGATTTTTCAAAATTTGTTTCAGTGGCAACAAATACATTTCTAATTTTACAACCCATACTGCAAAAAATCTTTCCAGGCCAAAACATAAGTTTATATGAATATAAAGTATAATTAAATTATTAAATTATAATTTTAACCTTTTCAAACATGAAAAATTTAATAAATATTTATTTATAAAACATATTTCAAATTATTTCAGCACATATATTTTTTGGCCATTTTTCATATATTTTGAAATGCTCTATACCACTTGAGGTTCATTAATGAGGTTCAGATGGAGACATGCTGTTTAAGTCTCTGACAAATGTTTCCTCTGTGCAAGCATCAAACATCAAGTACCATTTAGGTATAGATATACTATGGTAGAGAAATTTTGAGTGTTTTATCTTAAGCTTAGTATAAATGTTTTATATAAAGCATACTTTTAATGTGTTATATTGTTGAGGTCTAAATGAATTAAGTTGTCTCTCTGTTGCTTGCCATGACAGTGTTTTTCCACAGCTAGGCCTGGATGGGGGACATGTGACCTTGGTAAGAGTAGCAATATAGCTTTATGACGCATTAGAAAACAAAGGCAATGTGTTTTACCAGCAATGGCTGTCTTTTTGTGTAGCAACTTAAAGGTTGCAAAGATACAGGCACAGTACAAACAGATTGTTCGAATGGGAGGGCTTCCTTAAACGGGGGCACTATTTAAATCACTGAAAAACTCAGAACGGGGTCATTGTCATAGTCATTGTCATTATCATTTTACTAGGTGTACACCCTATGACCAGTATTGTGTTTCAAGCTGTCTGACACAATTCTTTAATAAAATACTTTGAAGAGAATTTTACATCTCAACCGTCTCTGATTCTCCTGAAAAAATCCACGACATTTTGGCGCTGCGGAGCAGGGTTACAAGAGAGAACATTGGACAACCGAGTGGGATCGTTCAGAGGCCGTTCACGGTCGGGGGGAGATGTTCGCCATCCTGAGTCGATTGTTTCTTCTTTGTGGGTGTTAAACTGCTAAGGCTGGCCAGCCGCTTGCTTCTTAAATTAAGGTAAGCAAAGCGTTATGGCATTTTTTCACCTGCATTGATGGGATTTTTGACTCTGTTTGGAAAACACAGACAGCCCGGCGTTTTCATTTGAATTCCTTAATTCTCTCTGTTACTCATAAACGAACTAGTATTGCGATTAATGAGAAGGGACTTGTGGATGATATTACAAGATAAATTATCTCTAATAGGGAAACCTGGTCTTCCGAGTAAAGTGTACTCTTATCTGGGGGTCAAGAGGACCCAGCTGTGAAACAGTTGATGGAAAATAATATTAACATAGCCAAGAGGGCGTTGACTGTTAATAGCCAAGAGGGCATTTAATTATACTAAATTTTGTTGATTTTATGGACTCAAACTAAAACATTAATTTTGAAACTAAAATTTTGTAAAGCCAGTGGGCTGATTTAAATAAGAGTATCTGAGATGAGTACGGATATATCTTTTTAAAGGAAAGAAAAACCAGTGGGTTGATTGTGAGCAGTTTCTTGGTGTAACTGGTTAAGTTACGAAACAAAGTGAGATAAGAGAGAAGATTTTTGTTGAGGGAGAACCAGTGGGTTGCTTAAATGAGTATTTGAGAGTAATTTATCGATGAACTATGATACTATAAATTGCTCTGTGAAACAAATACGAAGAGTTTGCATAGTTTATGTTCCAAGGAGCTTAGAACGTGCAAACGAGGGTGAGCGAGAGAGACTGGAGTGAGGGAAAAACCAGTGGGTTGCTTGAGTGAGTGTTTATGAGTGCCTCTATCGATGAACTGTGATACTATAGAGAAGCTCACTGATATGGACACAGTGTTCAAGGGTGCTTTATCGATGAACTATGATACTATAAAGTATTCTTTGAGACGAACACAGTGTTTAAGGGTAATTTATCGATGAACTATGATACTATAAATTACTCTATCAAATAAACACGGGAGAGACAAGGGAAAAAGCTTCGGTCCAACTTAAAGTTAAAAAAGTGTTTATTAATTGTTGCATGGTAAGGATTTACCATAAGTGAATTGTTTTAGAACAACCCAAGAGGATTTCTGCATTTTATTAAACCCATATGAGAATTTTGATTTTGAAAGTTAGGGGTAAGAGTTATCCTGTGTGAAAAATATTGTCCATGATTGAATGTCAGTTGTTACTGAAAACATTGAATTTTGGTGGAACCTGAAATCTCTATCTGATATTGAAAAGTCATTATTGAGTGTATTTGATTTGACAAAAGAAAGGTTAACAGAAGGAAGTTTAACAATTAAAACAGAAGACTCTGAGATCAATACAGTTACGTCTGCATTTAAAATAGCCCAATTAATCAGAGAGATCTTTTGTGTTAGTTTTAGTTGGCCTGAGATAAGAAGTTTTTCCAGTTGTAAGATTAATGTGTCAAAGACAATTGTGGGATATAGAGAACTGAGGATTGTAAGAGCTAAGTTTAAGTTTGAATCAAATCTTAAAAGTGGTTGTGTGACAGATAAAGTGACTGAAAAGGAGATCATTTACATACTTGTGGGACCCTTTGTGATTTATTCCAGTTGCCTGACTGGAACATTTTATAGTGCAGAGAAGTGCATTGATTTATTGTTAAATAAATAAAGCAAACAACCATTCAGTGTAACATGGAAGCAGCAACCAAAGAATTAGAGCGTGCTATCACTGTGGCCCCGGTAGAATGGTGTAACTTACAAGACAAAGGCTTTGATGGTAAAGCATTGGCTAAGTGGTGTAATGATCTAAAATGGTATACCAGAAGTAACAAATATAAGAAAGGAGAGCAGCCTCCCTTTCACTGGCCAGAACAGGGAACGTGGAATAAAGAAAAAATTAAGAGTATGAAAATTTGGATGACTAATTGTATAGCTAATCAGGATTTGAAAACCAAGAAAGATGGAAAGAAGAAAAAGAGAAAAGCTTTGTTAGATGGAATGGAATTGTGGGAAAAAGCTAGAGGTTGCTGGAGTAAGGAAGCTGAAAGAGTGATGGCTGATAGAGAAGACATCAGAGTTCAAGAGCTGGCAAAGCACAACGAAAGAACAGAAAAGACAAGATTGCTAGAACAGCCAGTAGACACTGCAAACCAATTACCTGTGGTAACTAAAACAGTTAAGCCACCGCCCTATGCACTGCCCTCTGCCTCCCTCAATCCATGTCCCCCATTCACCACACACACAAACTGCCCTCCCTTTCCCACTCTCTCTGAGAGTCACCCTCCCTTTCCCACTCCCTCTGAGAGTCACCCTCCCTTTCCCACTCTTTCTGAAAGTCGCCCTCCCTTCACTGCTCACACACCAGCCCCAACCACCCCTGTTGCTTCACCAAATGCTAGCACACTGTATCCAGTTATTAAAGGAACTATGCAGCTTAAAGGGGAAGTAGAAGTTGAGGGAAATGTGGAACTGTATGATGAGATGCATAGAGGCAAAGAAGGATCATTCCGTGAACAAAGTCAGGCAGCAGGAGGAGCTAGTCAGTATACCAGGACTCAGTTAGAACATCTGGACCAACTAATTGAACAGAGAGCAAAGGAAATAACAGAATTAACTAAAGAGGTGAAGTCTTTGGGTTTAGCAGGGCTATCGCAGGACAGAGAGCTTGGTAAAAGATTACAAGAGGAAGAAAGGATGATTTTGGAGCAAGAAAGGCAGGATAGAGAGATAGCAAATGAAAGAGTGCTAAGCAACAAAAGGTCAGGGCATTGCAGGCTATGGAACAGAGAAAGCGAGAAACTGATGACTGGCTAAATATGAAAATGACACAAGAGTACCCAGCCTCTAAAGGTGGTATAGATATGACAAAAATGTCAGGACCTGATGGATTAAGAACTTACAGAGCTAAGATGTTGGTAGAGGAGAGAAACAGAGATTTAGAGTATAGGGACACATTAGCTTTAGACTTTGACCCAATAGAGGAAAGATCCCCATTATTGAAAAGCACCCCTAGAGGTAAAATAAATGAACAAGGTGTGAGTGTATTTCCGTTGCGTATTGAAGGGAAAACAGCTGTGTATGTCCCATGGGCTCATAGAGATTTAGAGACTATAATAAATCTGTTGCCAAGTTTAAGAGATGGTGCTGGTCCCTGGATCGGTGCGTTGGAGAAAGAGACGCAAGGTACAAGATTGGCGGTGGGTGACATAAAAGCCTTACTGGCAAAAATCACTAGTTTGAGGGAAATGGAGGATGTGTTGTGGTCAGCAGGTATGGGACAGAGTGTGGTTTCGTCTGATTTTGACGCCAGGCTCTTGACTGTTACAGAGGCAGACTTTGGGGTGCCTTGAGAACTGAGTTCCCTGTCAAGTTTGACAGCACCAAACTGACCCCCACTGCACTGGGTCAGGAGGACTGTGCACTGTGGATTGCTAAAAACATGCAAACTTGGAGAGGGCAGGGCTGAGAAAAGATCCCACTGACCCAAGAGACTTTGAAACCAGACTGTTCAGAAAGGAACTGCTGGACGCACTGCCAGTGTCTGTGCAAAACAAACTGAGTGACACCCCAGGGCTAGATGCAATGCCACACAGCCAGTGGGTGGAGACCCTGAAACATCATGCCTCCAAACACCAGAAACACGAAAGAGACTTAGAGCAACAAGCTAAAGAGACTGAACGAAAGCTGGCTCAAGTTAGCCTGGAAGAAAAGAAAAGACACAAAGACATTAGTAAGGCCCCCAGGGGAACCTATGTGGTGGGATGGGCAGGGTCATATGAGTCAGCGAGCCACTCTCAGGGCGAAATGGTTGCAACACACCCTCCTAACAAGTCTGAAAAGGTAGCAGATCTGCCAAAACAAGCTGCGGATCAAACCCAAAATCAGAACCCATGGCAGCACCCCCATGGCGCAGCCCCGTCTCAACCAGTAGTTGTGAATGTAATGGCACCTAGTTGACAGAGTAGAGGAATTAATTTTTGAAGATGGCCAAGGGGCAGAGGAAGGGGATATTTTCAGAACAGGGCATCCGCTGATCTGGGTCCATATTTCGGGCAAAACAATGTTTGCTGGGGATGTGGGGAAAATACTCATGCTAGGCGTGACTGTCCAAAAAACCCATGAAAGCAATAGGGGTGTTCGGAGGGTCCAATTAACCAACAGGTAGCATTATCCAAAAATGATTGGGAAGAACCTAAATTAACATGCATAATTAATGGAGTGAAAATTGAATGTTTAATTGACACCGGGGCTACATGCAGCTCAATTGATCCAAAATTGGTACCTGGGGTTGTTGCATCACAATCATCTGTTAGAACAATGGGATTCTCTGGAAAAAGGAAAAACTGTTGTAAATCAATTTCTGATGGCACCTCAGGTTCCGATCACATTAATTGGAAGGGACATTTTGTGTAAATTAGATGATACCATCAAAACCGCACCACAGGGATTAACATTGCAGTGTCTAACCAAAATAACTAAACAGAAATTAACCCCTTTAATTAGACCAGAAGTATATTGGATTGGGAAATTAGAAAAAAAAAAATGATGGCGGCTGCCAGAGAAAAAACTAAAGATTTTCAGGGACGAAAGCCAAGATTTGAGGGTCACTGTACAATGAAATATTGCATCAAAGGAGAGGATTTAAAGTATGAACAAAGATTCAAATTAGGAGAAGAAATTGAGTTGAGAAGTGAAGGAGTGTTGGTTTGTGAGGCTGGAGTAGCAGTGAGGATCAGCAGTTGTAAGCTAGATAATTTTGCTGTGGAAGGAAGCCACCCCAATGTGACAGTGTGGGTGTGGGGAAATCATAGGGCCAGGGACCTAGAACCTCATGTGAAAAAGTCATATTCCATTGAATGGGAAGAAGGAGAGAAAGGCTGGATGGAGAACAGGGAGCTAGGTTGGTATCTAATTCCATTAGAAATGACTTAGACAGGTATACAGCAGAAGCAAATAATTTTACAGGATAGCAGCACAAAGGAGCAGGTAATTGCATTGTTTAACCAATTGCTAAAAGATAAGCTAGTTATCGCCAGAGATGAGAGGGAGTATGCTTGATATGTAGATGATATTTTGATAGCACACAACAAGTTTTGAACAGACTGTTGACATGCGGATAAAAGTATAAAATAAAAGCTGATATTGGCTAAAACCAGTGTACAATACCTAAAAAGAGTAATCTTTGAAGGGCAAAATTAAATTTGTGACAAACACCACAGAACCATGCTTGACTATCCATGTCAAAACAGTGAAGCAAATGATGGCATTAATGGGAGCCACAGGGTGTTGTAGTTCATACCAGAGTTATTACCAGAATATGCCAGTAGGGTCAAGTAATTTAGGGAATTAAAATGTAAGGACATGGGAAAAAATCTGACAGATGTTGTTATATTGTAGAGAAGACACACCGCAGGTTTGTATGACAGAAGGCATTGAACAGATGAAACTGAGAGCAGATTTGGGTTACGAAGGGGATCCTGGTTACAAGCATTTGTTTGTTGATGGTTCATGCTATAAAAATGAGATAGGTCAGAGTTGCATGTGATACAGTGTGATCCTGGGAGATCCAGTGACTGACAGAGTTAAAGTTTTGAGGTGTAAGAGGATGAGGCATGGGCAAATGTCTGCCCAGTGTGCAGAGTTAATGGCTTTAATTGAAGCATGTGAAATTGGATAAGGTACTGTATGGAAATCAATGTAAATACTGATATGTGGTGAAAATGGGTTTAAGAGAAGTAATGGCCACCCAATTAAACATCTTTCAGAGATTACACAACTATTTGAGGCAATACAAAAACCAGCTAAAGTAATTGTAATTAAGTGTGCTGCACACACAAAAGGAGATTCATTTATTGACAAAGGAAATGAAAAAGCGGATGAGGAAGCAAAATCAGGAGCAGCAAAACTGAGCGAGCTGGAACCATGTCCATGGTAGTGACAAGGTCAGGTAAAAAGACTGAAAGTGAACAGGTGAGCATTTCCGCAGACGTAACTGTAGATGAAATCAGAGACATGCAAAATGCAGCATAACAAATTGAAAAGATGGAGTGGCAAAGCAGAGGTGTTGTCAATGTAAAAGGTTTGTGGAGAACAGACCATCAACAATTAGTAATTCCATCTAGAATGGAGAAAATGGTAATGATGAACGCGCATGGTAGTGAACATTGCGCGAGGGGGGAGATGATAGATAAGATTTTGAGACAACAGGGTTTCTGGTTTATCAATATGCAAAACAAAATTAGTGAATTTTTGTCAGAGTGTGACATATATATGAAAAGAAATGTCAAACCAGCAGTACATCCAATGTGTCTGTTTCCAAGTGTGGAAGGACCATTTGTGCATTTAGTGATGGATTTTGTAGATATGATCCACCCAATTAAGGAGAAAATGTGTTTTTTCGAGATGGACAGAAGCTTATCCAGTGTGAACGCAGAGTGCGCAAGCAGTGGCTGGAGCACTTAAGAGGGAAGTGGTCCCAAGATATGGGCTTCCCAAGGTATTGCAGGCAGATAATGGACCAGGATTTCAGGCCAACCTGTTGAGAAAAGCACTTGCTAGGGTAGGAATAACCCAAAAATTTGGATCAGTGTATCATCCACAGTCTCAAGGGGCGGTTGAGAGGTGTAACGATTTACTTAAAATCAAAAATAGCCAAAATCTGTGCACAGACTAAATAATTTGGGTTCAGGCCTTACCAATAGCGCTCATGGCCATAAGATCTAGTACTAACAGGGAAACGCGTTTATCCCCTCATGAAATGGTAACTGGGAGACCAATGTTCAAACCCAACCAAAATGAATTGAATTTGGAGCATGAGGAGGATCTAAAAAATTAAATTAATGAATATATTGCTGAACTAATGAGAAACCATAAAGCTATTTTACAGATTGAAAGCAGGCCCAGAGAGACACCTGGTGACGAGACTGCAACACCTCTTCCTGTAGAAACCGGGGTGTAGATCAAAGTTTACTAGCGTAAGTGGGATGAACCCAGACGAGAAGGCTCGTATGAGGTCACAGAAGCTAGCCCAACATCTGTTAAGGTAAAATGTTCCAAATTGTGGTATTATAATACTCATTGCTTCCAGGTACCAGAGAAGACGACCCCCGGCGACTGTCTCCATGTCATTATGTTGAAATAACCATATGATAAATAAACACTGTAACCTTATTTTTTAGATAGTGATGTGATGAACCATAGAAACTGGATTTGGAGATCACAATTAATGGGTAATGTATGATCAAAGCATTTAAGGATATGGAGGATGGAGATTGCATGAATGTTGTTTATTTGTTTATAATAATGAAAATGTTTCCTCCCACCAAATATACAGGCCTATAAGGTTAATTATACATGTTTTAAGATAACCATTTTACAGATGGGTGGTGCCAAAAAGAAATTGATGTTACAAATGATAAAGAGGGATACAAGGCTAACTGGTTTGTAGGCCAGACCACAGAAAGGGCAGACGTATGGTGAATGTGTGTTGACATGAATTTAAGGCCAAGTTTAAGAGTAAATTGGAAGGGAACCTGTACCCTTGTACAATTAAATAATGCCATTTCAAATGTTTTCATTACCTGATTTTGGGGATCCTACATGATAAAATAAGTGTTAAGAGTATTAACAGACAGAAAAGAAATCTGCCTGGTGGATCTTATGATAATATGTGTATATAGAATGTACAGTATAGAGATGCCATAAGGGTTCCAAGGGGGGTGCCAGATGAATACAAAGTGAGAAATCAGATTGTTGCAAGTTTTGAGTCAATTCTTTTCTGGTGGTCAACCCTCAATAAAAATGTGGATTGGATTAATTAATTGTATTACGTTAAGGGGATAACAGAACAAATGGGACTAACGTCACTGATGGCACAACAAAACAGGCTGGCATTAGATATGTGGTTGGCTGAAAAGGGGGGTGTTTAAAAAATTATAGATGATGGATGCTGAAAATGTATTTTTGATAATACTGCCCCTGATGAGAGCATTATAAGGGCATTAGAAGGTTTGACCGCCTTGTTAAATGAATTGGCTGAGAACGCTGGAATAGATGACCCATTTACAAAAATGATGGAAAAGTAGTTTGGGAAGTGGAGTGGAGTACACTGATAACTTCTTTACTGATGTCAACTGCTGTAGCTGTTGCTATCCTTGCATTGTGTGGTTGTTGTTGCATACCATGTATCAGGGGTTTGATTGAGAAAACTATCGACAAAGGAATGGGTAAGATAATGTACCAACGGGTACAAATTAATGAGGACGACGAGGGAGATAAATTTGAGGACAACATCCATGTGTGATGGGAAACCAACGAGGCTCTAGTACCCTCCTCCCTCACACGGCCCTCTACGCGTGCAAAGCGCATGGGTTGAAGACCGTCGAAAGCTGGAAGATGCACCCTACACGTATACATATAGAATTTATGTTTCTTAGAAAGACTCTGTGTGGACTGCCCACCAGAGCAAAACACTCTCATGTGAGAATCATTATGTTACTGGTAATGTTAAACTGGACATAGGGTGTCACCTATACTAATGAATTTATTCTTTTTTATTAACATTTATAATTTTTTGCGTTTGTTATCATTTATTAACAAGGTATTATCTTTTGCATTTATTATTTTTATTACAAGTTATAATATTTTATTAGTAATGCAAGTTGCAAACCTGAAGTGTGTGTAAAATAGGGAAAGAGATGGTTTAAAGCATCACTGTCCACGGTGTGATGACAGTGTAACAAGCCTGGTAAGTGACTGATGGTCCAGGAATCTCCTGGGGGTGGAGGTAAAACATCCACCTAGCACGGCTTACCAGAAAGTGAAAATATTTTTTGAAAACATGATATGCTTGCTTTAGATTTAAAATTGAATGTTATGTTATTTTTTTATGTTGTTAATCATTACTTTTTTTACAGGTTGTTAATTATCATTTAAAGGATAACCGGTGTGAAATGACTGTTGAAACTAGAAAAGTGACTGAGGGTCTGGCCCGAACTGTCAGGGGTATTTTATTCTTTGATTCTTTCTTTAAAGTACCTAGCCCGGCTTCTCTGGTATCATCAGTCGTATTTGAAGGGTGGTTATCGAAAACATTTAGTTTCCGAAGGGGGGATATATGGTAGAGAAATTTTGAGTGTTTTATCTTAAGCTTAGTATAAATGTTTTATATAAAGCATACTTTTAATGTGTTATATTGTTGAGGTCTAAATGAATTAAGTTGTCTCTCTGTTGCTTGCCATGACAGTGTTTTTCCACAGCTAGGCCTGGATGGGGGACATGTGACCTTGGTAAGAGTAGCAATATAGCTTTATGACGCATTAGAAAACAAAGGCAATGTGTTTTACCAGCAATGGCTGTCTTTTTGTGTAGCAACTTAAAGGTTGCAAAGATACAGGCACAGTACAAACAGATTGTTCGAATGGGAGGGCTTCCTTAAACGGGGGCACTATTTAAATCACTGAAAAACTCAGAACGGGGTCATTGTCATAGTCATGTCATTATCATTTTACTAGGTGTACACCCTATGACCAGTATTGTGTTTCAAGCTGTCTGACACAATTCTTTAATAAAATACTTTGAAGAGAATTTTACATCTCAACCGTCTCTGATTCTCCTGAAAAAATCCACGACAATACATTTACTACCAGTACAGTATGTATCTCCAAGGTACTTATATAAACTTTTTAGGTGCAAAGGTGTACTTTTTAAAAGGGTATCGGCCCAGTGACAGCTAGAGACCGGTTTTTTCTGACAGTAACATTGATGTTTAATATACAGTATTTCACCAGATGAAGCAGTCCTGTTCTGAAACACTGGAAATTAATGTCAGATATTAACGTAAACCAACCAAAACAGGCACACAGCTCTCTGAAAAAAACGAACGCTGCCTGCATGGTTCAAGGTGGGCCAACACAATGCCTCATAAAGAGACATACAAGATTTATGAGGAAATACATTTCTGTGTGCTTGTGAGCAGTGACAAAAAGCCTGTAAAAATACAAAACAAATGTAGGGGTCTTTATAATATAACATTATAAAATATATCTATTAAATATTATTTCTTAACTGGATTATGTTGGGCACTATTCAATAACTGCCGTGGTGATTTAGTGGGGGGTTGTACAGTATAGCTGCCTCCATTATTTTAAATTAAATATTTCTGCAACACTTGCTATAATAAAAATGGGGACCCTGTTTGTGAGAGAACCTGTTGGGAAATGCTTGTAGTGATTGTGTATGTTAGTGGGGATGTAAAATCCATCACCATTGGAGCACTGCATTTCCAAACTTGTTCCTGTCGGTCCTGGGCAGCAGATCAAACAGCAGTCCTCCAGTTTCCCATGACTCTGGAGCTCCACACTGACCAGCCTGCCGGAACCTCAGCCTCGAAACCCACCACAACCTCCTTCTCCCCAAGAGGATACACAAACACACCTGAGCAGGTATGGAGGACAGAAAGATATACTGGGGTCAGAGGATAACAATATGGACTGTGTTTAAAGTGTTTGCAAACTGTGTCAAATGGCAAACCTTAACTCGCTTAACAGCAAATGCTATATATCATGAAAAAGAACATATTTCAAAGTCATCATAAAGTATTAGTCATATAAAGTTTTCATATGATAGAAAATATATGTGTACTCAAGATGCTTTACCATCAACTGGTTCAGGATCAGTATTCACGTATGTTAGATGAGCAGTGATGCCTAGAGAGCAGCCATTGGCACAGTAAGTAATGCGGGATGTCTTCAACAGTATGTCTTTTCTATTATTATATCATTGTGTTTCCTTTCATGAGTAAGCACATATTTTGTATTTTCATATTTAAAAAATATATTTCAATAAATTTATTCACTGAAATTATATTAATAATTAAACATTCAAAGCAATCTCAATCTCTGTCAGTGCTTTATACAGTAAATGCATTTGCTCCAAATTTGTGTCGCATTAAACAATACAAAAAGCACAGGCTATCAACTTTCTTAGTCAACATATCACAGTCAGTAGCTGCAGATTTCCCATCCGATTATTTGCTTCAGCAACCATAAAAGATTTTAAAAGATGGCAAAACCTCCCATTCACTACTAAAAAGAGAGAGAGAATCAAATTAGCATGTTTGTAAAAGGCATAATATCAATCTCTGATGTGATTTTAGACTTAGACACTTTTAGTATTAAACATGGACGTTAAATCCTGTTTAATTGCTATTATAATTTCCTGCTATGCAATGACAAATCAAATAAGGAAAAATAAATATGTAATGCAGCATCACTATGAAACCGCAAATAAGTAAGCCATGGTGTTTGTTCGATGCAAAAGGTCTCTCAGGTGATCTGTGGTGTTGGTTTACCTGTCACCTGGACACTTAACTGAGATTTACTCAGGGGCTTCAGGTTGTGTTGAAAAGTGGTGGGGACAAAAGATCAGATGAAAAAACATTACAGCAGGATGGGAAAAATATTGAATAATGGCGCATCAAATATGGCAATAGCATAGGCCAGTCAACAATACGAAAATACTCAGCATAAAACCATCAACAATGTCGACTGCACATGTAACAGTCCCTGCAACACCAGCTCAACCGAACAGTGCCAAAGCACCATACTGTAGATAACAGCAGCACGTTAAAGGGATAGTTCACCCAAAAATGAAAATTGTGTCATCATTTACTCACTCTCATGTTGTTACAAACCCGCATAAATTTCTTTGTTCTGATGAACACAAAGGAAGACATTTTGAGAAATATTTGTAACCATGTTTTGAGAAATTTTTGTAACCAATGTTTGTAATTGTGTGTAAAATGTTTGTGGACCCCATTCACTTCCATAGTAGGATAAAAGAATACTATGGAAGTAAATGGGGTCCACAAACGGTTTTATTACAAACATTTCTCAAAATATCTTCCTTTGTGTTCCTCAGAACAAAGAAATGTATACAGTTTTGTCACATACCTGTAATGAGAGTTAGTAAATGATGCCAGAATTTTCATTTTTGGGTGAACTTTTCCCTTTTATTTTGCATAAAAATCAGCAGCAGCAAGGTCCGTGGTCTCTTCAGTCAAGTTGAGGCACTTCTTCGTTTGTTGCTTGTTGTTCCTGCCTCATCTGCTGAAGCATAGAGAAGCTTCAGTGTCTTGAGACGGCTGAAGACCTGGCTGCGCTCTTCAACGTCACAAACCCGACTCAACAAGTTACTGATCGGCGCATGCATGTTTTTGGGTCATTTTAGAATCAGTAATAGTTTATTTTGTTTGTTACTTTTTTTGGGCAATGTACATTGTTTCTTTCTGTATCTAAACTGCATTGCATGTTTTATATTCTGCAAAATAGCCTTTTACATTTCTTGGTTCGCTTGATTTTTCAGAACATTTTAACCAAATGATTTCAAAAAGTGGTGGGGACAAAATCAGCCATTGCACGCACACCACTTTTTTAAGTTTTAGGATAGTTTTTTTTTTAGGATTAAATATCATTTTGACTTAAACTAAAGGTAAAAGAGCATTTAAAAGTGGGTATTTCAGAAAGTTTGGTAGGGAATGCAAAAAAATAAAAGCTAAGAAGTTCAATTGTACTGATCCAGAATTCCCATTTATAATTTAAATACATAAAATAAAGCAACACCAACAATTAATTAAATAAAACTTTTGGTGAGGAAAACATGTGTGAGTTTTGTATTTTATAAACGCTTCATTCACTGCATCATTCAGAATATTTAACGTTAACCATATAGGAAAAAACCCTAATAAAATTATGTTTTTGCACTAAAACAAATACATCATAACTTAATCGTTTTAAGCATGACAATTTTGTAACATCTGGGACCGCGTGCCAGAGATGGGGACTCGAGTTTGAGAAGTCGCACACACAGTGACTTCAGACTCGACTTGAGACTTGGCCCTCAAAGACTTCAGACTCGACTCGCACTCGAGCCGCGCGACTCTTGAAATATGTTTATTTTTAGGAAACGTCTGATGAGCTCGCTGTTATCCCCCTTCCTCCGTTACCTACAACCTGCCCACGATGTAACACGTGACGTATCTGCTCTGCGCGGGCGCCCGCGAACATACATGTTGACTGCACCGGCCGCTGCTGTGCCATTCATCTGAAGCTTTGGGTAGTGCTGTGATAAAAATGCAATTTAAATAGGGTAAGTTTATCATTAACGTGTTTCTAAGGCTTGCAATTGTTTAAATGGTTAAACAATTTAACCGCAAAAAGGCGTTCAAGTGAGCAGATTTCTGTACGCACATGCGGTTAAATGTGTCCGGTCCAGCTCCAGTCAGGTCCAGAGTTGCGCTACTTTGTGTCATACTGCTGTCCATTAACATACATTTGCTGAATAGAGCAATGAAAAACAACGCTCTCCGCCTGTGTGTGAGCATGCGTTTAAGGGCCCTCAGTAGTGCACATACAGAGAGAAGTGTTTCAAAAGTTAAGCCAACATAATATCATTCTTTTCTTGACAGGGCACATACACACAAAATGATCACACAGTATTGTTTTTCTAATAAAAACATTTGTTTATGTCTTAAGAAACCAGTCAGAAACCAGTCTGGGCTTATTTGTTCTTAAAGAGACAGTAACCTCAATTAACCTACTTCAGTCTGTGTCATTAATGTTAATCAAAAAACCCAAGACAAACAGAAAATCACTTCTATTGCTCTAAAAATAATATTAATAATATTTAATTTGTACAATAAAGACAGCGTTATTATCCATTTAATTTATTTCTGTACCTAATTTTAGACCCTACTTAATGTGCAACTTTGTTCTTTTTTATAAATGTTTGTCATTTCTTTATTTGTTATTAGAGTTTTATCTAGACTTGAGACTTTTACCTGGACTCGAGCCCAGAGACTTCAGACTTGACTTGGACTCGAGCTCGGAGACTTGTGAGCATCTCTACCACGTGCTAACTAATTATCTGTCAAAACACCAACAGAAATGCTTCAGTATGATTTAAAGCAGAAAAATGACTCACTTTATGCACAGTTTACAGGTTTTTTACTTACTTGAGTGCTGTGGTGTGATTTTTGCCCGGTTTGCTGTGATTGGGACAGTAAGGTGTCACAGGATCCTCTCCTCTTTTCTCTCCATCATCCTCTGGGTGCACAACTAAGAAAACCTATGCTAGTGTATAATCTCTATGCATATGCATTTTGTTTATTTAGAGGTTGTGCAGTAAACAGTTTTGCATATTTGCAGGGCACTGATTTGATCAGGGTGAGTCTAAAATAGGCCTACATTTATATTATTTTGCAGTTACTTTCAAAATGATTTCTTATACGTTTACAACTAATCTAATCATCTGACTATTTTAAAGAAAATTAAAATAGTTTAAGCAACTTGTTTTTGGTTTCATCTGTAGTAAAACTGCTAACAAATTTTATTCAAAATCTAGTGACAAATTTACTATTGTAGTAAAGTAAACGGAGTTAAACAATGGTATTTGTAGGTCTGAAATTTTTTTTCGTAATTATATATTTGTAATAAAACTACGGCAATACAAATTGTTTTCAATCTGCCACAAAAACAAAACCATTGTTCAGTTTTTTTCAATGGGACAGAAAAGTATTCTCACTATAATGTTTTAAAACTGAGAAACACATGAACGCCATGTGAACACAGTTTGCATTTTATAATTTTCTGACAGTATATGTAATCTTTATTTTTTAAATCTCAAAAGTTTTTTGTAGAAGGCATCCTTTAAATAAAAACTGAAACAATGAATGCCAAGGATTTCATTGTTTACTTTAAACTTTAACCTCTAGAGGCAAACAACAAAATGCTTAAAGGGACATTCCATGAAAATCAGACTTTTTCCGTGGTTAAGTGCTATAATTGGGTCCCCAGTGCTTCTACCAACCCAGAAAACATGAAAAATAGCAACCCTGTAAATTTATTTTGGTAAGGCTCTCTCTGCAAGCAAATGAATATATAGGTCATTCGGATTTCACTCCCCCCTGACGTATTAAGGGGATCTTATTATAATGATACCGCCCCTTCAACTGCGCTATCCAACCATGAAGCGGCCTCGCGAGTGCGAGAGACAGAGAGAAAGAATGACTGACAGCATGAGAGAGCTGAGAGAGAGAGAGCAACGCTACGGTTCACTTTCATCAATACAAGTATGTTGTTTAATATGTTCCTCTGAAGTTTATATGAATGAACACGAGGATTAATGCACTGCACGAGACAGAGTGGGAGAACAACGCGTATTCACTATCATACACAATAAGCATAAATATGTTGTTTAATGTTTCTCTGAAGTTTCAAATGAATACGAGGAGTTACAAGATAGAGAGTGAGAGACTGACAGAAACGCAAATGTGTTCAATATGTGTACACAATAAACTTAAACATAGGATTTAAATTGCATTTCTTTATCTAACTTTTGCGAGTTTGTCCATGGTTTATATTGTTGTAGTTTTATATTGATTAAACTAAACAAATGATTGGTTTGCTTTTTTAAATAAATCTAAGGATCTTTAGATGTATTTATGTAATAAGGCAGGTAAAATATTTTCCATTTATTCGTTTTTGTTAAACCTCCTTAATATTTTATTAAGTCATTTTAGTAATTTGTTGTTGTTCTGTTTTAATAAAAATAATAATAAACAAATACTAAGCATTCGTAGTAATGGAAAATTATGTCTTTCATTTATTTGTGTTGGAACGCAGATACCATTCGTCGAATTTGTTTTATTAATAAACAATCTGTTTAGCGAGTTTGTCATTGCTATTTTATTGGTTTTAAGTTTTTCGTTCATAATAATAATAAAGAAACATTTAAAAAAATTTTTAATTCAAGAAATGGAAATATGTAATAATCTGACTTTAAAAGCAAAAGTAATCTAGTACAGATGAACGTCTTTGCCAAATATAGGCTATTTCCTATAAAATATGTGGTTTGTTTAGTTCAGAAGGTGAAAAAATCCTTACCTGCATTTCCAGAATGATACAAATACAACACATCTATGTAAGAACCTAAGTCTCTGTTATTTTTACATAATGACTTAAAAGAACAATTTGGAAAATGAGATCAGAAGCGCTTGAATCCGCAATTACACTTGCTTTGAAGGCAGATTATTTTGCCAGAGAAAGATATATTATACATAACATTTCTACCGAAGAATTCCTGAAACCTATTAATTTACTGATGTTTTTATTAGTACTTCAGCTGTTTTATCGGCCTTTATTACACGGCTCTCTGGAATGCTTGATTCTGATTTGTCAGTTGAGACATTTGCAGGTTCGTTCTTTTCGAATAATAACCGCTCCAAAATAATAACGCATAGCCGGTACTACTTTTACGAGTAAGATCGCTCCGCGCCAATAAAGATTACTGTTTGTTTGGCGCCATCTTGTGACAAACACTCGACAACCAAGACAAGACACAGAGAGCTTACTGAGACTGAACTTGACAAAATAGAGCATGACAGCTACGAAGCCAACACACAAAAAAAATACAGAATGGGCATTAAAATTTCTCAAAGACTGGCTAAAAGAGAAAAAAATGGAGACAGAAGTATGAAGCAGAGGATCTTAATAAGGTATTACGATCATTTTATGCATCTGTGCAAAGTTTCGCGGAAGGATAAAAATGTTAATTTAAAACAAATATGCCAATAAAATGTTTCAAATTCATATTCATGTCCAGTTTTTTTTCTTATGTGACAAGTAGCCGTGTAATAAGCGGGATAATGTAGAGTCAGCCGGTAGTTATCGGGAAATAAGCCCCTTCAGTGTGATACAAGACCCTCCGCTTCGCGTCGGGTCCTGATCACACTGTCGGGGCTTATTTCCCGATAACTACCGGCTGCCTCTACATTATCCCTTACTTGAGATGGGACGTGGCAGTCAAATTCATGCTGAAAGCGGGGTGAATTCCAAATGGCGTTAGCGCCCTTGAAGGGCACTTCAGAAAGGGGATGTCACACAGTCTATCCAAATAAAGAGAAACTGATGTGCGTATTTCATTGCTCTATTCGCCAAGTCTATTTGAATTGACCACACTATGAGACAATTGTGCAACTTTCTCTAGAGTTTATACATCAAGTGTGTTCTGATCTTCGAAGGGAATAGGGATAATAATATTCTATTGGAATATCTTTTCGTGAGCGGCAGTCGCGTAGGCTTTAACCAATCATTGAACAGATAATTAACAACAAATCATATAACATTTTACTGACCCTAAAGTGTTAAAAAGATTGCGGGAAAATGTTTTGGAATTCTTTTAATTCACACGTTAAAAATCTCATACTACATATAATTATGAAATTAAGAACACAGGGCTTTAAATGTGATGGCGCTTTAGGCAAATCATTAAACAAAATACACAGAAGAATTTTCGTTGTGTTTTATTTATCCATCTTGATGTGTGGCGCAAGAACGGATAACATTCCGATCACAAACGCAGCCGAGGACGGATATCACCCTGTAGCCCAAGACAGCTTGCCCACTGAAGCTAAGCAGGGCTGAGCCTGGTCAGTACTTGGATGGGAGACCACTTGGGAAAAACCAGGTTGCTGCTGGTAGTGGTGTTAGTGAGACCAGCAGGGGGTGCTCACCCTGTGGTCTGTGTGGGTCCTAACACCCCAGTATAGTGATGGGGACACTATACTGTCAAAAAAAGCACCGTCCTTTGGATGAGACGTTAAACCGAGGTCCTGACTCTCTGTGGTCATTAAAAATCCCAGGATGTCCTTCGAAAAAGAGTAGGGGTGTGCCCTGGCATCCTGGCCAAACTTGCCCATTGGCCTACTAATCATCCCTCATACTAATTGGCTATATCACTCTGTCTTCTCTCCACTAATAAGCTGGTGTGTGGTGAGCGTTCTGGCGCAATATGGCTGCCGTCGCATCATCCAGGTGGATGCTGCACATTGGTGGTGATTGAGTAGATTCCCCCGTTCATATGTAAAGCGCTTTGAGTACTGAGAAAAGCGCTATATAAATGTAAGGAATTATTATTATTATTATTATTATCTCACTCAGTGTATGTAAACGCAATCCAGCCATGGAATCTGCATTTACAGGTCAACAACTATCATTATTCTTCTCCCTGACAGCTGTCAAAAATAAAGGACGTTAGGTCATGGTGCGCATTTTTACACTGCTGATTGTATTTTTAATTCAGGCATATGTTTAATATGTTCCACCTATTAATGTTGAGATTTAATATTTAGTAGCAGAATTTAATGGATTGTTTTAATGTTTGAGTTTCCATGACGACATATCAAGGGTCATTATGTGAATGTTGCGCTGATCAGTCGGCAGTTTCTATCTCATTTAACACATTTTAGGTTAAACACGTACAAACCATAATAACATTGACCAAATGCATTTGTTCAGTGTTGGTTATGCAAAGTAAGTTTATTATACATAAATGTGTTTGTAAATTACATTACTTCACTTCTTACGCACTAGACTAGAGGGAGACATGAACAGGAAATTTAGGAAATTGTTAGCTCTTTTATTTAAATCATATTAAACTTATCAGGAAACATAGGTAACAACAGTTTATGGTTGATATAGAAATATGTGAGTGAACAAAGTAGGCTACAGAACAAAAATGTATAAGTTCAGACAGAGCCCGTTATTAAGGCAGACTAAAACAGTGGATTTTGTTGTTAATAAAAAGCATGTGGGTGAAAGTCAAGTTCAGGTAAAGTCCGCGGTGCAGACGCTGCAGATAAACAAAGATAAAACCTTTAAAGCTTAAAATGTGAATCACGGTTGTTGGGGTTGCTAGTTATTCTCTCCTGTTTGCTTCTTAGATAGAACTGTACAATACGGGAGTGCCTAAATCATATGGTTAAAGCCAGTTATTTGTCAGCTATTCATCCAGCGCGTCTCCCCGCACGGGATCGATCACACATCCAGATACAGAAGCCACTTTGATGTTGATAAATGTAAACGGGCTGTGTCCTTAAATACTGATGATACGATCTGCCAGATGTGAAAAATGTGAGATTTCGTAATGCAAATAAACCCTTTGCCTGAACTTCACCGACTTCCCATTTCAGCGTCACATGACCAATGGAGCGTAAATGATTGGCTGGATGTTGAATGATTTGATACAGGGATCGATTGCTTCTCCTTGCTTCCCCGGATGTTGACTCTGAATATTTTTACACTGAATTTTTTGAGACGTTGAATTATTTTGCACTGAATTTTCTGAGACATTGAATTTTTTACACCGAAACTTTTGAAACATTTAATGTTTCTACACTGAATCTTTTGAGACATTGAATTTTTTTAAGCTGAGATTTTTTAGACATTGAATTTTTTTTTTCACTGAATTTTTTTAAAACATTGAAAAAAATGTCATAGGCAAAAAAACAGTGCTAGAAAAATTCAAAGTCTGATTTAGATGCAAAATAAAATTCAGTGTTAAAAATTCGATGTAAAAAAATTCAGTGCTAAGAATCAGAAATCAAAATCCAACGGCGCTGTTATACTTCCATATTTACCTCTATCAAATATATTTTCTATCTCTTTTCTACAGAAATCCTCCAGTTTCTCTCTCAGATGAGACACAGACTTTCCTACATCATCAAAAGAGATGAGAGAGCTGACAGTGATGCTGAGTGAGTCTGAAGATCCAGGAGGAACAGAGAGAGACTGAAAACTCTACACAAACACAAAGACAAACAACACAAACATAAACTGATGACACGGAAACTTTTAAAGGCAGACAAGGCAAGTCTGAGTATTATTTCTCTACTAGCTCCCCCTAGTGTCTGGGAGTAAATGCGTTCTATATCTAAGACTATACGAGACTGAAGGACACCGGGTCGGATACAGCGAGCTTGCAAGTGGGGTATTCTTCCTACAGACGGTAGGGGCGGGCGAGAGAGTCTTCATTCGTCATGTAATGAGTCATTTAACCATATACCGACTTACGAAGATGATTTATAAACATAAAAATGCTGCCTTGTGTCCCTTTAATAGAAAATATAATCTCAGTAAAACATGCTCTTCACTTCCTAAAGATCACTGTTGTGTTTTTCAGATCTCTGTTACCTGGAGGAAATGGATGTGATCATCTGTGTGTGAAAGCTGCTCCAGCTCAGCGTCTCTCCTCCTCAGATCATCAATCTCCTGCTCCAGTCGCTTCAAGAGTCCTTCAGCTTCACTCACTGCAGTCTTTTCCTGATCTCTGATCAGCTGTGTCACCTCAGATCGTCTTCTCTCAATGGTTTGGATCAGTTGAGTAAAGATCCTCTCAGTGTCGTCCACTGCTGTCTGTGCAGAGCGCTGTTAGGACACACAGAGAGAGGAGCATTAGAATCAGCAGCATTCACTCAGCTCTTACTGGTACATCACACAGTCTGTTACCCACAGTGAACTTCAGTGAAAGTCATCCAGCACTGAACTCCTCACTGACTGATTGGATGAGAGTCCTAACTGAGTCTGAAACAGATCTGAAACAGCAGACAGCAGTTGTTCTTCTGATCAAAACTCACCTTATGAGTCTCCACAGCATCTCTCAGCTCCTGAAGCTTCTTCGGGCTCTCCTGGATTCTCTGCTGGTATTTTCTCTGCGTCTCCTTCAGTTCTTTCTGGATGTGGTGACAAACCAGATAAACTGTACAGTACATGTAGCTATACTGTGATCATGAAGAAACATTGTAGTGTAGAACTGTTTCATTTCTCACCTGTTTCTCAGTCCTCTCTGCTGCAGCTGATACAGTCTTATGTTCATTGTGTTCATCCACCATACACAGATAACATATACAGAGCTGATCAGTTTTACAGTAAATCTCTAAAAGTTTCTCATGTTGAGGGCAGATCATCTGCTTAAGTCGTCCAGTGGCGTCTATCACTTTGTGTCTCTTTCCTGAGTGAAGTTCTTCATGAAGTTTAAAATGATTTTGACAGTAAGAGTTCAGACACACCAGACAGGACTTGACAGCTTTGTGTTTTCTCTCAGTACAGACGTTACACTTCACATCTCCAGCTTCAGCATAACAGTGATCAGGACGAGCAGCTTGTAGTTTAGTCTTCTTCAGGTTCTCCACCACTTCAGTCAGCATGGTGTTTTTATTTAAATCAGGTCTTGTAGTGAAGGTCTGTCTGCACTGAGGGCAGCTGTAGTCTCTCTTCTGATCCCAGCAGTCTGTAATACAGCTCATACAGTAACTGTGTCCACAGGGAATGGTCACTGGATCCTTCAGTAGATCCAGACAGATTGAACAGATGAACCGGTCATGAGACAAATGAACATTAGCTTCTGCCATTTCACTTTACACACAGACAGAAATTAAGACGTACAACGGTCTGACAGTTTAGTTTCAGTTTCTCTGAATTCAAGTATTTCCTGGTTGTGTTTATGAGACGTGTGCAAACAGTTGTGTCACTGATTTAATAAACAAGTCCACTAGATGTCAGTACAGAAACTCACACAGACAGTATGAATAGAGCAAGTGAACACACAGGTGTGAAAATGCTCTGCCTTAATGTATAAAAGGAGGGACATGATGACACATTTTTTATTTTGGGGTAAACTAGCTCTTTAAAGCGGTTATATGAGATTTTTCAGATAACTCTTTTGTTGTCCCCAGAGTGCGTATGTGAGGTTTCAGCTAAAATACCGCACAGATAATTTATTATAGCATATCACTTACTCTGATGTGTTTTTCTTGTTTTTGGTCGTGCTGTATTTTTGCTTTACTGTTAAGTTTCAGAATGCTATAAGCAGGGCCGGAGTGGGACTCATTTTCAGCCCCGGAGTTTTAAGCCTTAGACCGGCCCACTGTAGTTCACAACTGACTATTAAAATAATATCATTAAATCATCCGTAGTCTGCAGTAGTGCACTGTTTTCTGCAGCCTTGCAAATTCGTTGTATTTTTCAAATATATCATTTCCAATTTAGTGCAAATACAGTAGCCTAAACAATTATGATTTTTGCCATATTTGTGCAGCCCTGCCATAAGACATTTTAATATTATTCAAGTAAACTTCTGAATTCTATTATTCAAAAACTACTGAAAGGGAACAAATGTGTTTGAGTGTTCCCCTATATTACTATTTCTAAAAATGTGGGTCTTAGATTACCTGTTGGGTTGATAAAGTTTGGAAACTCCCGATATCATGTACAATATAGCCTAAACAAGAATTATCAAGTATGCATTGGAAACAAATGGAAAAAATCTGTTTTATAATTTTTTAGTACTTATTATTAGATCATGTCTATTGCCAAAAAACGTAGGCTAAGGTAGACCTACATTGTGTCAAAAAGAAGAAAACATCAAATGGAACTTACTTTTGAAACTTAGCATTTTTCAAATAAACTGATGAGTTTAGCATCAAACAGATTTTTGTTCCTCTTGCAATAAAGAATAATGACTATAGACTATTCATTGTTCCATCTGTGACTTGGATAAAAAATACGATTTGTATATCCTTTTCCTTAGAGGCCGTGTTTGAATCAATGTGCTCAAGTTTATTTTAAATATAGACGCGCGGCAAGCGCACTCGAATGTCTGAAACAAAACTCGCGTTCATGTCACCACCAGGGGCTGGCTGTTTTAAACTAAAGCCACGCCCCTTTGCAACTCCCACCTCGAGGAGGTCCCCAAAGCCAACCCAATGACCAGACAAACACGGGAACAGGTAAGTAAAATTTAAAACAAGCTTTATTTAGTTTAAATATTTAAAAGAACTGGGAATTTGGGGAAAGGGGAAATTAAAACTAATAGGCCTCTTCTTCTCCCTCCAGGGAGACTGCAGCCACGGCAGACAGGCCAAGGGCAGCAAGGGTGCCAACCACCATAAGCTGGGGGAGAACGGGAAGCGTCAGACTCCAGCCTGGACCCTGCTAACCGTGGCGCCCTCCTTCTTCCGTCCTGGAGGCAGAATAATTTTGGTGTGACTGGTAGGGAAGATCTCCACTGTCTGTGTACCTTTCCTTGGGCCGGCAGGGGGTCCTCGCCCCACGTGCCTTTACGTTCCCTGTCGTACGTCCGTCCACGTTCTCCGTATGCCCCACAGATAGTCACTGCTACACAAAAGCACTGTTAGCTTACACTTGAGGTGTCTCTCACCGGCTCTGCTGCTTGCAGCTCTCTGGGTGGGTATCACGTTACACAGTCTGTTCTCCAATTATTTCTCCCTGCTCTCCACAGGCGGCCACTAGGACACAACTGACACTGTTACTTGGACTTCGGGTATTGCTCACCGGTTCTGCTGCTTACAGCTCTCTGGGTAAGTATCACGTTCACAGTCTGCTCTTCAGTGATTCGCTCTCGTTTCTGCTCTCTCTCCACAGGTGGCCGCTAGAACACAAAGACACTGTTACTGGGACTTCGAGTAATTCTCACCGGCTCTGCTGTTTACAGCTTTCTGGGTAGGTATGGTTCTCAGTTCGCTCTTCAATGATTCACTCCCGTTCTGCTCTCTCTCCACAGGTGGCCGCTAGAACACAAAGACACTGTTGCTGAGACTTCGAGTAATTCTCACCGGCTCTGCTGTTTACAGCTTTCTGGGTAGGTATCACGTTCACAGTTTGCTCTTCAATGATTCACTCTCGTTCTGCTCTCTCTCCACAGGTGGCCGCTAGAACACAAAGACACTGTTACTGAGACTTCGAGTATTTCTCACCGGCTCTGCTGTTTACAGCTTTCTGGGTAGGTATCACGTTCACAGTTTGCTCTTCAATGATTCACTCTCGTTCTGCTCTCTCTCCACAGGTGGCCGCTAGAACACAAAGACACTGTTGCTGAGACTTCGAGTATTTCTCACCGGCTCTGCTGTTTACAGCTTTCTGGGTAGGTATCACGTTCACAGTTTGCTCTTCAATGATTCACTCTCGTTCTGCTCTCTCTCCACAGGTGGCCGCTAGAACACAAAGACACTGTTGCTGAGACTTCGAGTAATTCTCACCGGCTCTGCTGTTTACAGCTTTCTGGGTAGGTATGGTTCTCCTCCGTAGGTCAACAGAGGGGCGAAGGTCACACACCACCTCACCGGGTCGAGCGCTGCCCTATCTCCAATGCCCATAGGCCGATCGATTCCTAGACGGGGGCGCCCTTTTCGTAGAGACCACGGGGCGGCGGACCCTTTCGCCTCTAACTCTGCGACGAAAACAGACACAGGTAAGTTCACACCACGAAATGTTTTCCAATGGTTTACTCACGGTCACGGACAGCTCTTAGTCTGCGTCCCTTCGCACTCCAACAGCACACTACTTATAGTAACAGTGATTTCTGTAGTCGTTGGCCTCTCCGTCCTCTGCCCAGTGGAAGAAAAATGGATGATGCGGGGCTTCGTCTACAAGACACACAGCAACCCACAGCAATATACACAGCACCACTCCAAACGTGAAAAAGATTTAATACACAGTCTCACTCACCACACTATAAGTGCACCACAACAAGGGAAGCGCCCGGTGTCCTCCACTGCGCTTGGGCTACGATAAGGCGGTGGGAAATACGACCACAATAAGTCTCGTTGCGGTGGCTGTTTGAAGTTATACTTCTAACGGCTCGCCCACCACACTCTTATAGGGGTAGGGCCGCCCTCCTTCTCCTGGAGGTTTCCAATAGTTACACAAGTTAACTTTTGCCAGTTACTCCACACAAAAAGGGTATACTCACGGCGAATAGCCTTTGTTTACGTTGTACCAGAAGGTCAATTTTCTTCCTGCTTTACTCCTTCAATATTGGTTAGAACAAGTTCCTTTTTTTACCCATAGGATTTTCCTGTTTACTCCAGCAGATCCACAATCAGACTGCAACGAGAGAGAGAGAGAACTACAGACAGCCACCACGTCCAACAATGAGCACAGCTCCGTTTCCCAGCACACACTAACCACTCTAACTGTGTTTTAACTGTGCTTTATATACTCCTCTCTGTACTATAATCATCCAATTGCCAGGCGATCTCTTCAACTAGGCACAGCTGTGCCCAATCGGCTGATTACAGCCTCCGTGAATCTGCCGGATGTCCGGTGTTTCCGTTTTCCGGTCTGGACGGAAACATCCGGGCGGAACCAAAACTTCCTCAACTTTTGGTTCCGCCCTGAAAGATCGTCACCCCGTGACATACACATAAAACGCATGAGCGTGCATGATTGAGCCGAGAGAACCTGCGCTCGTAGGGCAGGGACGTCTAAGCTGTACAATCTGACAACGTAGACGGCGAAGACCAGCCGGCCGCGTAGCAGATATTAAATATAGATATAGATACCCCTGTAGACCAAGTTCATGAAGAAGCCAAACTCGCACAGAGTGGGCTCTATATAGGACATAGCTCATAGAGGGGCGTGAGCCAGTGCGATGGTTTCAACGATCCATCTAAATAACCACTGTTAGCAACAGACATACGTAGTGAGTGATCTGCGAAGCTCACGAACGGCCGATCTGACTATAATATGCGGCAGAACGGTTCGTAGCGTGGGATTATACAGATACCACAATAGTGTGAACCCAGGTGCACCCTCGAGCGCATCGGGATGCATATAGGTAGTATTATAGTGCACAGATCGGTGAGCTTTCCAAGCGCGCCGTAAATGTGTATTGACTATAAATTGCACGGGCACAGGTGAACACTTGAATACATCGTGAATGCATATAGATGAATCAGAGTGTTATAATGCACAGGCCGGCAAGATTCTCGAGCGCGCCGTCATGTGTTCTGATAATAAATTGTGCGCACACGGGTGAACTCTTCAGTGCACCGTGGATGCGTATAGATAAATCAGTGCACACAACGCGCCGTGAATGTGTACAGATATGATTGATGAACGTAACGGTGGGCACCCAACGCACCGTGAACGTACACAGATGAACAACAATGTATGTGTCACAAAGCATAACACAGCTGTGTATACAGGTGAGCTTTCCCAAGCGCATCTTATTGTATACCAAAATGTTACAGCGTGTACATGTGAGCTTCTCTAAGCGCACGGTGGACGCATATAATTAAAAACCATATCGTGCATACAGGTGAGCTAATGGGCGCACCTTTTAATGCAACAAACCTCAGTAGTGCGCGAAGCAGGGATGTCGAAGCTGTAAACTGACAACGTGGACGGCGGGGACCAGCCGGCCGTGTCACAATTGTCAAATGAGAAACCTCTAAGACCATGCCCATGCTCTAAGACAAGTGAGCATAATTGTCACGGGAGGTGATAACGTCAACGATCCATAAATAGCCTGTATTGACAGGTGCTCTAGTGAGTGATCTGTGACGCAGATAAACAGCTGATCGTCTGATGTACGTCAGACGTATGTGTCATACAGGACCTTGGACAGTTCCAGAGCGCTGTGCCTCGGGCACCGTCCGTATCTGAGAAATGACAGGCTTATGAATAAAGTGAATGGCCAGCCGTAAAAGCATGGTTCGCTGTTACCGCCGCCGTCCGCATCTGAGAGATGACAGGCATGTGAATTAAATGAATGGTCGGTCGTAAAAGCGTGGTTCGCTGTTATCACGGCCACATAGATATAGGTAGGGGAGAGAGCCGCCGTGCCTCTGTAGTGAGGAGAAAAGTGTTCCACCGGCGATTCGCGGGGGGTTTTGACTTTCAAATGTCACTAGACAGAATGGATCAGACTTTGCATAAGGACGCCTCGTGAAAGGGGTCCTAGCAGCTTGTGTCAATGTGTCATAAGGCACGTAATGTAGGTCGTGTCCCACGGATGCCATCTCCGCACGCCCATCGTAATGGGTTAATATTGGTAGTTTAAGCATGAGATGCGTATCACTCTGATTGAACATAGCTTATAAAGCGATGCAATGAGTTTATAAAGGAGATGACTCGTCAGCTTGTTCAGGGGGCGAGATCTCAGTCTGGTTCGGTAAATAATGAAACCACCGTAGATTGCCCGACCGCATTATCACAATAACACGGTCGAGAGTGCTGCAGTGCTAAATCATCCTCTTAATGTACCGTATTCACAGTACAAGGTGATTTATATGAGACAAACGGCGTTCCACGCGCCGAAGGCTGATTGCCGTCGTAAAGCGTGTTCAACCCACAGCAAATGCTGGGCTAGCTCGTAATGACAGCACTTCATGCAGCCGTGTGTAACTTAAGCAAGCTTCCCGGCCGTCAGCTCGGGGCGGGACCTTTGCTTAGTCAAACTGAAGTGGACTTATGAACAGAATGCCACGATATTCAGCTTTCTGAGGCTCGTTAGAGGGGTACGTGTGCCCGTCTTAAACGAGATGCCGCGCGCGTCTGACTGTGCGCGCGCTTTAAGCTTTGAAACTTATTGTGGCGGGTAGCAAGCTCACTTGAGGTTGATATTACCCTTAATATCTCCGAGTATTGGAGCGGAGGTGTGAGCGTCTTCGGATCCGCTAATATAAATCAGCTATATGGCCGAAAAAACGTCATAAACCGCTTGGCTGTAAGCCTTTGAGTGGCCGTCCGGAGAGGGCGCGATTCAAACGCTTGGAGCCATGCAAAAGTCTGAGGCTGTCCTTCCTCTAGGAAGAGAGAATAACAGCCGTAAGACCATGCTCGTTTGCGCCATCAGCATCGTAGCGGAGAAACTGAGGTGGGCTGCGAGCGAATTTGGCAGAAAGGTGTTAGAGACACCGTACAGTCGTGGGGTGTCAATACACAGTATATGGCCAAACCGGGGTTTTTTCGGCTAGCGTCGATAGAATTATGGACAGCGGGCCGTGTGTGCGTATTACTGATTGCTTGTCAGTAAGGCGATAAAGTGTTTAGAGACACCGTACAACCGTGGGTGTCAATACACAGTATAGTAAGCACGGAAATTACTCTTTTTAGAGGAATTAAATACCGTTCGGCACTATAGTGAGGTCGCATAGCCGACAGTATTAAACAGTATGTTTGGATAAACAGCACACAGAAAACATTACAGGGCAGTCCAGCCGAGGCGCGACATAACCCCTTTTATCCCAGACAGTTTCGTTCTCTGTTGATGCAGCTGTGCTGCGGAGACCAGAGCTCAGCCGTTCAGGTGCACAAGCCTCAGTAGTGACGGTGACCGAACGGCTCACGGAGCAGAGCAGTATGTCTAGGTGGTTTAATGTCAGACTGAACCCATCGCAGAGAGGAAGTCTGCCGTGAGGCCCGCGGTTTTGCCGTTTATTAAAAGGGCAGAAAAACCGGGTATATATATAAGAATGTACCAATATTCAGCGCACTGATATAGGACGGGACTGAATAAAGGGAGGTATTCGGGCCTCAGTATATTATAAACAAATTCGTTCTGCCTCTGATTCCGTCTAAACCAGAGAGAAATTACCAGGCAGACGAAGAATGAGCTATCTGAAGTGAGATCGGCTCAGGCCAGTAAAGCTCTATAATAAGTGTTTTAGCGCTCCAATAGAGGCGTGTCCGCCTTATCGAGCAGACGAATGAGATCGTGCCGCTCCAGGAGGGGAGGGGCATGAAGCTCTCTTATAATGAGTGTTCTTGGTGCTCCAATAGCGGCGAATCGGCCCTATCGAGCAGACGAATGAGATCGCGCCGCTCCAGAGGGGAGGGGCATGAAGCTCTGTAATCGTTGAACACTGGACAGCTGCATTTAGAGGCAGCGAGCCGTAATACCGCGTGCTAGCTAAGCCGTTAAGAGACCTCACCACTGTGGGGAAAGGAGCAAGGGACTCCGCGAGCGTGGAGCACGAGTGGCTGTGCTATGACAGAGACAGGGGCAGACCGCCCGTGTTTGCTTGTCGTATGCATCTATCCAGGTCTACGGTTCCCCGCTTGTTCATCTCAACAAGAGAGGAACGGCAGAGGGGAGCAGCAACACAGACAGAACTGCCATGCGTCGTGACGGTATCACCCGATGCACTCGGGGGATTAATATATGTGCCAGAGATCTCGCCACTGAATTTGAGAGGAGCGAAGGGACTCTGTAAGCATGAACGGTTGCGTTGTGACAGAACACAGGGGGGGTTAGTCCGTGTGTGCTTGTCTATGCATCCATCTAGTCTCATGGCTCGCCGTGTGTTCATCCCGGCGAGAGAGGAACAGCAGGGGGAGCACGAAACATGGATAAGACAACCAAAGCATAAACGCGGTCCCGGCGTGGGAGGTGCCAGACCGGTAACGCGCTCGGAGGAAATTCATAGCAGAGAGGCTCACCGAGCCGCTGTGCTGGACGCTATTACAACAGCGCCTGCTCTTTTAGCTTATAGCTTTATATTAAAAATATTGATCTTACCGGGCGGCCGCAGGGGAGACCTCGTCAGGCGTGTCCGCTGCACAGGGCTCGTACCACGGCAAGCGAAGGCTATCTTCGGTTCTCGGCCGGAAAGCGGCAGGGGAAGACGCTAGACCTGGACTCTGCTATCTTCGGTTCTCAGCCGGAAAACGGCAGGGGAAGACGCTAGGCCTGGACTCCGCTGCAGGGCTTTTGTCAACGGCGAGGTAAGGCTTCTTCTTTTCTTCGGAGCAGCGAGAGGTTCGCGCTGAAGGAGAAAATAATAATGATTTTTCCACTTTTGGCGTCCAGCGCTGATCGCGGAAAAAACGCTGAGCGCCGGTTTTCAGCGCGGAAGAAAAACGCTAGCTGCTGGCTTTTTTGAAAAACGCAGAGCTTCCATTGGCAAGGCAAGGCAAGTTTATTTGTATAGCACATTTCATACACAAAGGTCATTCGAAGTGCTTTACATCGAAGTGAGAATACAATATCAGAAAAAAATATGTAAAAATAAGAGATACACAATAAAATCACAATAAAAGCGAAGATGCATGAAAATTTTAAGTAACATTTTAAAGAAAATAAATGTGATTTTGATAAAACAATTTGGAAACAATTGAAAACATCTGGCGGCCGCAGGCGTAAAAGCTTTGGTGTGCACGCCCCCTTAAAGGCGGGTGCACAATTTTGGAAAAGAAAAATTTGGGCAGAGTACCAAAACACACTTGTAGCCAATCAGCAGTAAGCAGTGTCTACTAACCGACATCGTTTCCTGGGTTGTGTACAGCTTATTGCCATCATGGACACTATGTCCATATTTTTTACAGTTTATAGAGACAGAGCGCAGTTATGCTAACTTGAAAACCAAGCCATCCGTCAATCCATCCGTCTCCATTGACTTTGTATTGCGAGCGGCTGCCTCCTTGTCATTTCTGGCTTATAAACGCTTTCTGTATTGGCTTCATCAGAGAGATCAGAAGGTTGCCCCTCGGTTTGATGTCATTTGATTTACATAAAGTAACTTGCAATTTTATGTTTTAAACAGAGATGGCGATAGAGAAACACATTTTACAGATTCCAGCTTTAAAATGCACATGTTTGTTTGCATGACTGGTAAACATATTTTACAATGACATCTTTGGTAATATTTGGTAGGTTTTTGTTGTACGTGTAAACACACCCACTGTCATTTATAACTTTAGTAATGATACACTATAGATCTGTAATGTTCCACACTATAAAAGCCCAGTTTGACTCTTTTAATGGCCACAGGGGCCTGGTCTCATCCTCGCACATGGACGGATTTCACCACACCAAAGGGGGTTGTTAAATAAGGCGGAGCTAATCACACAAGGTCACCCCAACAGCTTATTGCCTTTCCGTATCTACAGGTGAGTATACCAGTGTCCATTTCTATAATACAGCTCCTCGCTTTTCTGGGTAAACTCCATTAAGTTTCATATAATTGTGTGTGTTCTCCATGGTGAATATTTGATACCCTGTTTGCCCTCTGACGCTGAGCAGACCAAAGTAATCAGTGCCGGGGTTGTCTGTGGATTGTCACTGTGTGCTCAATGGATGGCCACTCACCGGACCAATTACTTTATTAATTATTCATTTATCACAAAGGTCGACTTCATTTGATTGTTCCAGCAAAGCTGGACAGTACAATGTGACTTCTGCCTCTTTCACTAGGGGTTAATATTCACTAAGAGGCAAACAAAGGTGTCTGAAAGCCAAGTGTCCTTTTAAAGACGAGACTGCTCCATTCTTAAAAGAGATCCATAGAATGCAAAGCAATGCTGATTCTCACGAAATTAGACGTATGAGGTGTTATTCAACATTTTGATAAAAAAAGTAAATGCAAAGTAAGAGTATCAAAATACAAACATCTCTTCATGTACTATTTTGCATGTGATTTCAAATGGCATCATAAAAAATTTTTTCACATTTTAGGGGACATTTTTCATTACCGCAACTTGTCCACGACTTGGATTTGGGTTCTTTGACATGGAAATATTTATAATTAAAAAATCTAAAAAATAAAAAGCATTAGTGCATGTTATACTATAAACATTTACAGTAAAGAAACATGTGGTATTTGGTGATCATTGGTAAATGTAGAGACAATAATAAGGAATATAAATGTGTCCAAGACCAATTTTCTCATCCTCCGCAACAATTTTCAATCATTGTTTACGCCGTCAAGGAACTAAAATTTTTAAAAAATTTTCTGGAAGGGACATAATTGACTGTGACACTCAAGATGGCTACCTGGTAAACAGTTCTTATTTTTTCTCTCCAGATAAAAGTTGAAATTTAGTTTGTCATAGTACCTAGACAACTTTTTAGTTCTCATTACGGAAACATGAGTTTGTAAATGCATATATTTAATGTAATATCATGTTGCGGTAATGATAATTTTTATAATGATATTCTAAAAAATTTAAATAATTTTATAGGAAATATATTTTTTAAATCCTCTAAAAATAATGGTTATATAAGTTCAGACCTTAATCTTATATGTGCAAAAAAAAAAAAAATGGCTTCAGTAGGTGTCCATGGGAATTGAACCCATAACCTTTTGTTATGCTGCTTTTTCAATTTAGCGACAACAAAATATTTTGAGAAATGTAATGCATTAACATAAAGAACACATTAACAGTGTTTACGTACCCTGACACATCATGTTTTATTTATTATCCTTCAAGAACACTTTCACGACTGAAATCGGGGCATTACTTGTCTGACATAATACACATAAACTAGTCTTTCTTTGGTTTTGTTCCTCAAACTGTTTCGGTTTGATAAGAGTTTGAATTTTTGACTAGTTAGTGCTTGTATCCGCAGATAGAGGTTCAGCAGTCCCGTCCCAAAAATCCATTAAGATGTAATTACGCGAAAGATCCAGTATCTTTTATTTGATGCTTAGCTGTCCATGCAAATTGCTGCGAGGTCAGGCTCTAATGGAAGTCTTGCACTCGCTGACTCTCTGAGCTTTGCTAATTGGCCCTTTGAACGCTAATGCTAAAGAATGATTGATGGGCTTCGAAAAATGAGACTCCGCAATCAGCATTTGGCCAATGATGGAAATCTGAATGACAGCAAAAGCGATTTCTGTCTCTGCCGCACGTACGAAGGGACCGGTTGGTAAAATAAGAGCTGAAAATAGGTGTGTTATCAAGGTGGGATGTAATTATGGTGATGGCAAATTACGCTTTTGTTTAGCGCCTGGGTTTTGTACACAAATCAGATTGCAGCGCCGTGCAAAACAGCTTTATTTCAGATGGATCAGAGGTGAAGAGTACAGAGGCAGAGGTACGAGAGGGCTTTACTGATTCCCTCCGTTCGCACTGAATAAACTCTGCAATGATTTATTCCTGTTAGTACGGCATAGACTGCGAGCGCTCCTGCTAGCCGCTCATGTATTATTTGTTATGGTAGTAGTTTCCAGCTGTGAGCGCAGGCTCATTCCTTTTAAGTGAAACACTGGGGTTTCCACTCGCTTTGCTTTCCTAAAATTACCACAGCTAAGGCTGTAGTGCGGAATTATTAATATTTTGTACAGCTTTGAATTAATGAGGAAACAAAGCCAAGCAGTATTGTTTGTACTGCTTTATGTGCAGCCTGCACGAGAGGCTTTTTGTACTTCACAAGTATTTTTTTCCTGTTTGGAAGAAATGTGTCGTTCTGGCTGGGATTTGCGAAGCAGAATGAAAATGGAAGGAAATTTTGCACGTCCTGCTGATAATGTGGGAATATTGAAATATTACTACCAGTATATTTTAACATGAAATTGAATTAAAAAGAAAAGACTTTTTTGTCTTATAAATAAAATCATCCTGCGTGATGTAAAGATCATTCTGTGTAAATATAACCTTCATATCTTTAAAGAGGACATTTCATCACTTTTTTAAGATATAAAATAAATATTTGTTGTCCCTAGAGTACATATATGAAGTTTTAGCTCAAAATATAGATAATTTATAACATGTTAAGATTGCCATCTTGTTGATGGTATTTTGTAGCCTGACGTTGTCATACTCGAACTTCTAGTCAGAATTTGAGTCTGATATCGCTCCATTGGGCTGTAATTAAGGGGCGTGTTTCAACCAAACCAGGACAAGAAAATGCCTCTGCACTCAATTGGATAGACCTACAACCAATCAGAGCAACCGAATGTGTGACGTATGTTGAAATGGCGTCTGCAGCCTGACCGGAACTACTAGTTTATTCGCTACAATAGGTACGTTTACATGCAACCAAATAATCCGTTTGTAATCGTATTGATGGCTCAATCTTATTGAAAAGCCTTCATGTAAACACCTTAATCAATACGATTGAGGACGATCGGATGCAAATTTGGATCGTATTGAAGGGGGTGGTATACTTCGATCTGTGATTCGATCCGCAGGAGCAAAGTATGCATGTAAACATGTGAATCTCAATCGGATGCAAAAATACATTGTGCACATGTGCAGAACATTTGTGCTCAAGTTCACGTCTTATATTAAACTTTATATCACATGATTCTCGTCACAGAAACACGCAATAGTAAGGCAGTGACATTACACATTATTAAGGTAAGGCAGGGGTCACGCGATGTACATTCTGCCGCATTTATGTGTACTTTTAAAACATTAGGCTCCTTTAGGCAAAAAAAATTGCGTTGTGTCTTTGGAAAAGTGTGTTTTCCTCACCTTTATCTGAAAACTTCTTAAGAACAACTTTCTCCAACTCTGTTTTGACTCAGCGCGGTGTTGTTGTAGAAATATCCATATTTAAAACTTTATTAACGTAAATAACTACCTTCTGGTAGTGCTGCCATCTTAGTCGCGTCCGCATTCAGGATGAGAGCTTACGCAGCCTACGGAGGCTACTCTGCTGCTCCTCTGTGCCCCCGCCCTCAGAATTTGTCAAACGTCACTAAGAAAAGTGCGTACACTACGCTAAAACTCTCTCCTGAATACAGAGGAGTCTAAGATGGCGGCGCTACTGGAAGCTAGTTACCCAGCAAGCAATTTGGGCTAAAACCAGGCTAAATTTGGGCTGTCAGTGAAAATCTAATAGACGTCTACTATAGCCCAAGAATAGACGATACGTATAAGTTTAAAACAAATGGAAGCAAACACCTTGAACACCTGTTGACTTTGCCTACATGTTGGAATATCATACATCTTCAAGTTATTTTCGCAAAAATGGCATGTAACCAAATTCAAGGCTATTTAGGGTAGAAGTGGGTTACTCATAGCCGGTCTATATTGGGTCTATAGTTAGCCGTCATTTCAACGTCTTGGTTTTTGCTTGCTGGGTAGTTTCGTTAATAAAGTTTTAAATATGGATATTTCTAACAACACCGCACGGATTACCCTCAGAAGACCTTTGTTTATCATCCTGGAGCCGTTTGGATTTAATTTGTGAAGGATGGACGCAGTTTTTTTGGACTTGAAGGTCGTGGACCCGTAACATTACATTTAATCAACTGAAAGATCTAAAACATTTTCTAAAATATCCGAAAATGTGTTTGTCTAAAAAGCGATGGACATATGTAACTCGGACAGCTTGGGGGTGAGTAAATCATGGGTTTAATATCATTTTTGGCTGAACTATCCCTTTAAACTGTTTCCACCAGTTGTTGTTTTTCTTCGGGTTAAAGATGAAAGTATTTTGTTCATTAGTTATTGGTATTTGGGCTGTGGACAGTCATTGGGATGCTTTTGGGCTAGTTTTGAATGTCCATTTGGGATGGTTCTGATCCGCGAATCTGGCAACCCTGGCTGTGCACTTGCGTAGACGTTCGGTTCGGATTCTATAGACTGTACATGTAAACGAACATTTTAATCAGATTGCAATCTTTAGGGTGCATGTAAACTGTATCGTCGTAACCTTCAATCGTATTAAATTCAATGTCACCTTTAATATTTACTGAGGAAGTTCATGGCGAAAATTATAATCAGTGACTGAAATCAAACTAGATAGGGTCACACTTTAACATCAGAACAAAAACAGGCAACTTTACTTACCTTGACAATGACAGAATGTCAAACTAATGGTATCAACATGAAAAGTGGAATCAGGGTATCATGCAAAAACTGTACGCATGTCTATCAGGTTTTGCTTAAACCGTCTATTATATTTCCCTGTTGGCAGCTTTAGAGAGACTTTTTAATGTCGCCTCACACGTACACAAGAGTGCTTCATGTTCCTGTTTCGTGCGGTGTGTTCTAGCTGAGACTTTGGGGGGGGGTTAAAGCTATTTAATGCATTCTGACTTATTAACACTGTTTAAAAGTTAGATTCCTTGTCCTGAACATAGACAACGTGTCAAAAAAAGCAGTTGGACCATTGACAGAGTATTTCTGTGAGAAATGAACTTCTCCAGGGTTCGTACAAGTTTCAGAAAGTTTTTTTTTCTTGAACATGAAAGATTCAGAAGTAACTTCTTGTTTATTTCTTTTATGGGCAATTTCAATGCAGGAAGTACAGTGGAAGTCCTAATATGGCCACTATAACCATAATAGCGCACATAAACCCCAACCAAGAGCGAAACGAATTCAACATCACAGAAGTAGTAAGTTGTTGTTTCTGAGGGAATTTTAAGCTTGTTTGGCTTCCCAAAGATTATTTATTCAGGGTTGTGCGTGTGTATTTGTTAAATACTGGATTTTGTTGAAACGGGGCAGCACCTACCGGGTCATGAGTCGCAGGCGTAGTGTAAAACTGCATCAAATATCTGTGTTTTGTTGGCAATCAGCACATAAATGACACAAACATGTATATTGAATTTTAAGTTATCCAGAGATATTAGGATAATGTTTTTGTGTGTTGCTTGCTTGTGACTCTCTCCGCCGCCCATGGTACTCCTCAAGGGGGTCAGCCTTATTTGGAAAGAGTCAGGAAAAGCTTATCTAAAGTCTAGTCTTTTATATCTTTTATATTTAGTCTTTTATAAATCTGATAAAAGTAAAGACTCTTTGTAGATATGAAGGATGTCTATATGTTCTCAAGATTAACATGAGATAAGTAGAAACAACTTACTTGAGCTTTAACATCACCTTAGACGTAAAAAAGAGTGCTCCATGTTTCTGTTTCGTGCAGTGTGTTTAAGCTGAGATTTTAAAAATGCGATAAATGTGACAATTGAGAATATTTCCTTTTACACACTTTTTTGGTACATCCAGCGACCAATGAGGGAACAGAGATGAAACACAAGCTACTAAGTTGCCTTCAGCGGTGGGTGGTCACAAAAAAGCAAAACATTCAAACATAAAACAGAGAGAGAAAGAGAGAGAAACGAAAAACAAAAGTCTGAGGTGAACTTAACTTCAAAAGATAACGGGGCGGATGAAAACAGACCTCGCCGAGAGTGAGTATCAAGAAAAGTGGGTTGTCTGCGCTGAAGACATGCCAGCTCAGTTTGCAGGAGCTCTGCCTCATTATAGATTCTGAGTTGCCGTTGATTCAGAAAAGGCCAGGTGGGTTGCAAAAGCCCCCCCACCAGATTCCTGCTGAGATGAGAGGGAGAGAGTTGTCACACGCCGATGTGCTTCGTTTTTTTCTTTTTTTATCAGAGTTTGCGTTACAGAGAAGTTCGGTTTGGAGGAGAAGCAGAAAAAGACAATTTTTTTATTTAACACCTTTATAGGCATAATATATCAATGAAATAATTTTAAACAGATCAAGTAGGCTGCTTTAGTGGTAACATATTACAGGCATATATGCTCTCATGAAAGACTCTTACAGTCCGACTTTTGAACTTTATTCCTTTTTTTATTAATATTTATCCGGGACACACATACACACCTAAGGTTTATGGAGGTCTGCGCTGGACTTTTTTTTGTCCTGCTCCCACAAGGTTCTATTCAGTAAATCGCTTAAAATACACTCTGTGTTCACCCGCTTTATCTCCCGACCTAACGGGTCCGCAAAACTTAGGGCCGATTCACACCGGCTGCGTGGCGTGTCTGTTGCGTGTCTTTCGCATGGTGTTTTCTATGCCCTTGCTTACCAGAAGCCTTTCTGACACAGCGCTGCTGCTGCTAGCCTATGTATGTTTCCTATTGATAAACTGACCTGACGCTTCCAAGACGCTTGCGTGTGGCGTGAAAAATTATTCCGCGCGGTGTTGTTGTAGAAATATCCATATTTAAAACTTTATTAACATAAATAACTACCTTCCGGTAGCGCCGCCATCTTAGTCGCGTCCGCATTCAGGATGAGACCTTACGCAGCCTACGGAGGCTACTCTGCTGCTGCTCTGTGCCCCCGCCCTCCAGATTTGTCATACGTCACTAAGAAAAGTGCGTACACTACGCTAATACTCTCTCCTGAATACAGAGGAGTCTAAGATGGCGGGGCTACCCGGAAGGTAGTTATTTACGTTAATAAAGTTTTAAATATGGATATTTCTACAACAACACTGCGCGGATTACCCTCAGAAGACCTTTGTTTATCATCCTGGAGCCGTTTGGATTTAATTTGGGAAGGATGGACGCAGTTTTTTTGGACTTGAAGGTCGTGGACCCCGTAACATTACATTTAATCAACTGAAAGATCTAAAACATTTTCTAAAATATCCGAAAATGTGTTTGTCTTAAAAACGATGGAAATATGCAACACGGACAGCTTGGGGGTGAGTAAATCATGGGTTTAATATCATTTTTGGCTGAACTATCCCTTTAACTCTTTCACCGCCAGCATTTTTCATGATTTTCACAAAAGTTTAATGCCTTCCAGAAAATGCTCCTTTTTAAATATGTAAACATACAATACATGAAATAAAAGAACAGACTCTCTGCTTTCAAACAAAAAAATCCGTTTTATCCTACCTTCATGTGTTCTGTTTAAGGTTTCATCAAAAACACCAAATTTTGAGCAAAAAGCTAAGATAATTCCATTTTTGTGAAGGACTTTTGATAGAGATCAGATGCAGAGCGATCTTTAAAACATACACGGACATACAGCTGTTTGCCCTAGGGCAATTCTTCCGGTTTTTATAAGTTGCGGAAGAGCGCCACCTGGTGGATAATAGCGGTATTGCAGATTGACAAGATAACTTGTCAATGGCGGGGAAAGAGTTAAGCACAAATTCTGTTAAATTTGATATTTTTGTCTAAAAACTAGGCTAGCCACCAGTCAGACTGATAAATAAGCACAGACCGGAAGTAAACTTTGGTCTAAGCACTGCCGCAATGCGTGTGCATTTGATGAAACCGTCTATACATATAGATATATAGGTATAAGTGGCACACCAAGGCATTTAAGCCGGTGGTCGACATATGTTCAATAGTTTCCAATTGAAGCGCTGCGCTTTTCAAAAATGCCTGCAGCTGGCGGGTTTTATCTGTGCTGAGCGCCAAGAGTTGAAAAATGTTCAACTTTGGGTAAAACGCTCAGCTTTTCAATGTCACTTCTCACTCTGCCGTCCAATCACAGTGGAGGAGGGGTGGGACAAATATCAGAACAACCAACTGGCGCATCATTCAATGACTGATAAACAACGCAGAACTATCACAGCAACCAAAGTGATTAGCTGAAAAAAGCTGGCAAGCGCCTACAATCTGTGCCTTTTTAGTTGCCTTTAAATGCTTTTGTGTACACGCCCCCAAAGTGTATACAGGTAAAGAATGACCAAAAATTTGTAATTGAAAATTTACATTCAAGTTCAAAATTTAAGTGAAATTGTGCCTAAATTAGCAGATTTTTATTTTACTTAATTTTTGTTTTAGGCACAAATTTTCAAAAAATTAAAAATTGTTAGATATTTGTACTGAAAACAAAACAAAAATACTAAGTAAGAAAATAATTTTTTTGCAGTGTACTCACATGCAATTTTGATATTTAATGAGCAGATTAACCCCTTCACACCCTGTGTCCACTGGAATTCACATCAAATTTTTTTGTGGATCACACCAATAAAAATGCTGATCAACCAATCAAAATAAGGCATAGTGATTAAACACCAGACAAATCAGGTCTGAAGGGGTTAAAGTCTCTGGATTGCACTGGTAGTGTGGTAGTGCTGCAGAGCCTGCCAAGTCTGCAAGACAGCAGCACCCATGCAACCCGGCCTGCAAGTTGGGAAATTGTGATGGGTAAATTGCATTTGAATTTTTTGGGGTGTTTGCACCTTGAATGATTTGCATAAATGCTTTAGTGAATCAGGTGCTTAAACAATGCAGACAGCAAATGATCAATGCCATCAACAAGCTCAATTCATTCTTCATTCTTGCTGAGTCTATTCATGCTTTGCGCCAATTCCAATTTGTTTATCAAATCTGACTTTTAAGATTGTCAGCACTGTTGTTTTGCAAGTAATGAAATTGGATCTGTTTTTCACATCAATATCGAGTATATCTACCGTACAGTATTATGCTGCAGGGTCAAGAGAACACAATAGCTGTCAATGTTGTTGAAGGATTGATTATCATAATACCTCACTATTATGAGATTAGCATTATAACTGTGGTTTACACCGTCATGCACTGTCAACTTGCCTTTCCAGATTAAATGACTGTTCTTCGGCTTGGATTTTGTGAAATAATGTTTTTAATTAACGCGACATATAGTCCACTGGGACTTTTATGTTATTTCATCTTAAAAGAATATTCCATTTTCTTAAAAGAAAAACCCAGATAATTTACTCACCACCATGTCATCCAAAATGTTGATGTCTTTCTTTGTTCAGTCGAGAAGAAATTATGTTTTTTGAGGAAAACATTGCAGGATTTTTCTAATTTTAATAGACTTTAATAGAGCCCCACAATTAATACTTAACTCAACACTTAACGTTTTTTTTCAACGGAGTTTCAAAAGACTCTAAACGATCCCAAACGAGGCAAAAGGGTCTTATCTAGCAAAACGATTGTCATTTTTGACAATAAAAAATAACAAATATACACTTTTAAACCACAACTTCTCGTTTAAATCCAGTCGTGATGCGCCAGCTGACCCAACGCAATACGTCATGACGTCAAGAGGTCACAGAGGACGAACGCGAAACTCCGCCCCAGTGTTTACAAGCGTCTTGAAAGAGGACCGTTCCTACGTTGTTGTATGTCAACTGATACTAATTAATGTCTTTGTGTCAGTTTATTGTTTACAATGGTCCGCAAATGTGCATTTTATGTAACACATGACCTCCCTACGTCACTACGCATTTACGTTAGGTCGTGCTGGACCGGATTTAGACGAGAAGTTGTGCTTTAAAAGTGTATATTTGTTATTTTTCTTGTCAAAAATGACAATCGTTTTGCTAGATAAGACCCTTATGCCTCGTTTGAGATCGTTTAGAGTCTTTTGAAACTGTTACGTGTTGCGTTAAGTGTTAATTGTTGGGCTCTATTAAAGTCTATTAAAATGAGAAAAATCCTGCAATGTTTTCCTCAAAAAACATAATTTCTTCTGGACTGAACAAAGAAAGACATCAACATTTTGGATGACATGGTGGTGAGGAAATTATCTAGATTTTTCTTTTAAGAAAATGGAATATTCCTTTAATGACGGATTTTTGAATGATGCGATTTATACTCCGGTGCGACTTATAGTCCTGAAAATATGTTATATATAAAGGTTAGTGTATACAGGCAAAGAATTACCCAAAATTTGTAATTAAAAATGTATATTCATCACATTGAAATTGATATCACGGATTTATTTCGATTTCTGAGTCGGATACAGTTAAAAAGGCAGCTATAATCTTCACTAAGCCCTAGTAACTAAATCAGAAAACAAATGAACTAAATCAATAGAAATAGATAACTAATCCAAATAAACCATGGACATGGGTCATGTTGTCTGCATCTCAGACTAATCCTTACGATAACCATCTGCTCTAGTGGCGCGAATCATTTTTAAGCATCATGCCTAAGGTAATCCAGTGTGCCTCCGGTTCGGTCAAACAGTAATTTGGTTGAGTGCCCCTAAAGATTTGCTCAATGATTCCTAATAGTCTTATCGCGAAATGTGCAGCATTGTAAGAACATGTTTTCCCTTTAAAAGCTAAACACTGCCAAGCAGCAACGACTTCCAACTTCTAACTTATTCCAGTCACTTGCCAAACAAAAAACATCTCCAAATTGCTACAGCGGGCCAACGTCTGACAACATGAGAGAGTTGTTTTGTTGAGTAATCTCACAGGGATCTTTTAGTCCATGGCACTTACAGTAAAAACAGAAACAGTTTCGGCTGATGCTTGGGAGACTTTTCTTGTTAACCACCTAGCGTAAGCCCATACTCTGCAACACGGCAACACAGTGCCAGGGCAGCGATTTCATCAAACCTGCTGAGTGGTCGAGTCCCCGGGCACACCAGAACAATAGCTGTAAAAATCCATGCTCTCATAGACGGAGCCAGACTGATCTACGACAGTTACAAACCTGAGACTGACTGCAAAGCTCAGATAAGCAGCATTTAATGAAATGCATGCACATGTTTTTTTAAGAGTTGCCCACACCTAATCCTGTGCAAAGCATGGCAAGTGAGTGCTTTCCAGAAAGAGACAATTACAGCTCAGCGGGGAGCCAATTTCACCTGGCTGCACTACCATGGCCCTACTTTAAACTTTAGGGCAAACATGGTAGAAACTGTCGCATGCCCTTATAGGAATAGTTCAAACACATATACTGAAAGAAAATAGTTCCTTGTGCAATCCCAGATGTACTATATGACTACTTTTCTTCAGTTGAACACAATAAAAATATTAAAATGTCTTCATGCTATATTCGTACGTGGTACTGTATTGGTGAAGTTCCAGAAAGCACATACATCCATTGTTTCCTTAGATACATGACATATTGTCCTGTAAATAAGCTCAGAATGTTAATCTTTTCTCTCACAAACATATTGCTTGGCTTCGGATGACATTTACTAACCCACTGGAGTCATTTGGGTTTAATGATGGATGTGTTTGTTTTTTGGAAATTCACCATGTTGACCCCCATGTAAGATAACGTGATGGCATTTTAATATGAAATGATTTGTCTGTGTTCAACTGATGAAATGAAGCCATAAACATCTTGGATGACATGAGCTTGAGCATAGGCTATGAGAGAAATTTCATATTTTGAAAAAAATTTGTCGAAAAGTGAAGTGCATAATTCTTCGCCATTAGTACAAACGAATGAAACCGGCTAATGTATTTTTTGAAGGCACTATAAAGCTTGTTTGGCTGGTCACCCAGCGTGGCTATAACTGGTTAAGCTGTAACAATAGACCAGCATTGTCCATCTGCCTTGCTAAATTGGTCCAAAATGCTTATCTGTTTTATGCATGGGTTCAGTCCTTAGAAGTTTCAGCTTGGAGCAATAAAGAAAGAATGAGACGGAACCAGTTTTCATTTGAGAGGGTTTACACCTATAAATGTGTCTTGAATGCATCTTTTGTATCATTCTTCACCTGATCTTATTAAAGAGCACATTGTTACTCCCAAATATATACGAATTTTGAACATCATACATTAGGATTATCACTGCTATTATAGCCAAGCTGAGATGATAAAGTCCCCATGAAATCAGTTTGCTAGGCTTTTAGTATAAATATTTTAGCCTTGAGGATATATATATAAAGAGTTTTCTTGTAATTGAGCATTTTCATCAGGCTCTTATTTTTTAGGTTCAGTAATTTCACTTTAATGGCAATGAAAACATTTTGAAATTGAAATGCATTATTTTCACAACTGTCACTTTAGTCATTTCATTGGACTTTTTGCTGCAAAACCCTCTAAGTACATGCAAGCTTTTTGACAAAACATCCACTTAAAAAAATCCACTTCTTTAAACAAGACATAGTAAACAGTTGCTAAATCACTAAAGATGCAATTAGAAACACTGCAAATGCTGAAAGTCATAATTGAATCCACAAGGTGAAAAATTACAGTAAGAAACTGAACTACACATTGGGGACGCTGTGATGCATGTGGCTTTGGGTTGTATTCAGGACCCAAGTTTGAATATGCACTTAAGAGGACTTTGCTGAAAAATCGACATGCCGTTTAACGGATTCTGCCGACAACAGGGTATTTTTTGAATGCCCATGAGGCCGGGATTAAGGGTATTTGCCCATATGGCAAAACATTTATTTCTTTGGCCAAAAATATGTTTTAAATATTTTTTTTTAGAAAGTAAAGCTTAATGAAATATATTTTTGAATAAAGTTTTAACATTCATATATTAAAATATATTTTAAAATGTATTTCAGGGGCAACAAATACATTTCTAATTTTATAACACATAGGGCATAGATGTATTTTTCCTGCCCAAAATAGAAAAGTTTGTATAAAATGTATAAAATATAAGTATAAAATGTATAAATATGTATAAAATGTTAAGATTACAATGTGTATATTTTTGTAGTTGAAAATATATTTAATTTTATTCTTTTCAAAGCTGTAATGTTTACATAACTTTTTTCATGAACCGTGAATATAAATGCTATGTATATTTTTTTTCTCAAAATATACAAAAATGGCCATAAAATGGGTGAAAAATACATTTTGTAAACATATTTAAAAATATATTTCAGTACATATATATTATTAGGAAATTTTTTGTATATTTTGAAATATATTTAACATAATATTTGAAATAAATGTGACAAAACGTTGACAAAATTAACATTTAGAAGATATAAACAAGCTATAAGCAGAAGTCTCTCACTTCTGCCAATACGGTTAAATGATTTTAATGACATCATTCTGCACTTGAATGCTGTGAGGTACATTTTATTGTTTATTTCAAAAGGGGGAGGAGCCACTTTATGTCACACCTTAACTTTCTGTGTAGTGCTAATTATGTCAATGCATTGACAAAAAATACACATTTTAAAGCATGTCAGTGGATCTTTAATACTTGGTGTAAGCAAAGCAAATATTGACCGTTTTAGCAGTAACAACATAAACAAACTAGCCTGGGTTTCCCCATGTTGCCTTGCGCGCAAATTTATTCACGCTGCAAGTCTAGCATGGTTTTATAGACCTGAAATAGGGAACCAATCACAGAACAGGGAGTGGGCAGCAAGACGAGGACGATGCCTATGCGACACACTGAAGCAGTTTTGTTTATCCAACACGGCAGAAGACGCAAAGTTACTTTTCGATTTTTCGTCTTCAGCAAGACGATGATGACGTCTATGCGACACACTGAAGCAGTTTTGTTTATCCAACACGGCAGAAGATGTGAAGTAAGTTTTCGATGCAGCCTTAGATAGTGTTCGAAGTAGTTTTTTTAAGAGCATTTTTTTTTGGCATTAAACAATTTTTGGATATGGCAAGACATGATAGCCGCACAGAGTTTTATAGGACCAACCTGCTAGGCATTGTTGACGAAGTCCATTTAACTTAAATGGTAAGTAGTATTTATTAATATCATATTGTCATTATGCCTGTAGTCTACCTACTGTGTTTGTCACATGTGCCACTAAGTTGGGTTGCTTTTCAATATCAATATATACAGCTACTGGTTTAGTTGCATAGCTTTCAGCTGTGTGCACACATACCCAATAAAAGTTGTTGACGTTTGAATTGATGTGGCTCTACATACGCCATCTGGTATAATTGAAACGATTGGCTATGAGCTACAGACACATTTGATAGACATTCGTAGCGCCCAATAAACGGCTCTGGGCATTTGTAAACCACGCCTCAAATTCAAGAAAATGAGCACGTGGTTCCCAGACCACAACTTATTCTCTATGAGACTGGTCTGGTGTTAGCCAGGCTATAAACAAACAACTTTCGTGGAACAACCGTAACTTCCGGTAAACTTCCACAAAGAATAAAATTTTTAGAGTACTTTATTTCTGATAACAAGCAAAATAAACAACAATAGCTAAAGCGTATCAAAAACCCAGTTTGAGAACCACTGTACTATATAATGCAGGGGTGGGGAACCCTGGTCCTGGAGGGCCACTGTCCTGCAGAGTTTAGTTCCAACCCTAATTAAACACACCTGAAAAATCTAATTAAAGTCTTCAGGATTACTTGGAAATGAAATTCAGGTGTGTTTGATTAGGTTTGGAACTAAACTCCGCAGGACAGTGGCCCTCCAGGACCCAGGGTTCCCCACTCCTGATATAATGTATACAATCTTACCTACAGATCACCCTCCCTTGACATAGCGGTGATCCACGATCGCCATTTCCCCTCGTCTTAAGCAAACAAAAACATTTTTTATTTTCGACAAGTTATTTGTTCCAAAGTTCAGTTTGGCCAGACCGCAAGTTAAGTTCCATCCAGATGCGGAACCGCGACAACGCACGTGTCTGATAAAGCGTCTGTAGAGTTCACAACTGAAATTTTATATGCATATGATATTAATTAGAGTTTACTTCAAAATCTGGCTTTAAAAAAACAGAAAGTAGCTTTGAATATACCCATGACCACACACACACTGCAACAAACATACTGCGGACACTCTGGAAAGCTTTATCCCGATGAGCCCTACAATATGATAAGGTTAGTGAGATGAATGGCAAGGCCTCAGATATTATAACATAGACAGATTCCACCTTGTTGCCAGCCATTATGGATCTGCTCTCTAAACAGTCCACACCATGCTCCCAGCCGTCTCCGCTATCAATCAGAGGTCCCTCTGTAAATGCCAAGCCCAATAATTAATGATAGATTTACAGCGCTGGCGCTAATGAAAGATTTACGGCCATAAACGATACTTGGCAACGGAACGGCCACAGAAACTATCTGAGCTATGACAGCGAGCCCCACATCAATTCCTACCGCCAGACAGGTGCACATAATGGGCATTCCAGTCCAGGCAATGACAATTGTAGGAGAAGATAAAGGATGGGGACGACGCAGACGAACGGTGACACGCGTCAAAAGGGAACCCATCGACATGGGCATCGCAGACAACCGTTTAACCTTCAGCCTCGCGACTCCAGTGGCGCTCACAATCACAACCATGCTTGACAAACTATTTAATTCAGTTTCCCTCCCTTCCCCCCGAACCCTACACCCCGATTCTCAGGCGAGACAACACATTTCTTCCCTTCTGACATCTACTTTCTTTTTGTCTCTTTCCACATATTGCCCCGCTTACAATTTATTACCTTTTAAAACCATGGTTCAGTAGTTACCCCAGCTAAGTCTCTATGCAGTCTGTGGCTTATTAAGTTTCTATGGCAACCTGCCACATCCACTTGTGCCGTGTTCCTCCCGACTGGGACCCCACAGGGTAAATGTGTGGGAGGAAAGATGGGGGGTTCTGGAAGAAGGATTTGGGGATGGATGAGCAAACAGGCTGCGCTGTTGCTTATTGCATTGTGCTTCATTTAACTGACGATTGACTAGCCGGTCCGGCTCACACTTTGACCACAGAAACGCCACAAGAATCATGCACAAGTGTTCAATAGCTTTCCCAACTGTTATGGAGAGGATCCCTCTAATCCCGCGTTGAGTCAAAAATGGACTTAACTGACCCACTCGGTTCTAATATAACCAATGCTGGGTTGTTTCCACCTTAAATGCTGGGTTGCTTAAACCCATTGTTGGGTTCAATATAAATATATTCTGAGTTAATTTAACCCAACCGCTGGGCTTTATCTACTTTAATCCACACTTTAAGAGGCTTGATGTAGGGGAAAGAAAAGTACCAAAGCTCATTTGATTGTACATTTTAATATTGCGTGAAAAATCAAGATATAGTTTTCTGGGCCATGGATAATTAATTATTCTGATTGCTGAAAAGAATCTGTCATCAGATTTTTCTTGGAGGTATAGCACTTGATTAAAGCTCCCACATCCAATACACAGTAGGGCAATCATTTGCACTATATTAATATCTAATATAATAAAGAGTCTATATATAAAAAAAAATCTATAAACAAATCCAGTTTTAAAGACCTAATTCTACTGCAATACATTTAATGGGTATGACTTTTACATACATTAAGGTTCACAAAGTTCACAGTGATCTAAGATCTAATCTACTGTAGATTTTATCCTCCTCTCTAAATGCACATCTTGGCAGCAAGACTTCCTCCCCAGCGACATTTTCAGCCATCCAGTGTTTCACGTGTTGGTACTACTTATCGCAACTCTCCTTTGGACAGCGGACATTATGTAAATTCCTCCTGGATTGTCAAATATGTGAACACGTATTGCACTGACGGCAATGAAATGATTTCTCAAGCTCCAGGAAGAGTCTGTATTAAGCATGCCTACCACCAAGAACAGAGAGTCTAGATAACACAGGTACTTATGCAATGAAAAACATGTGCGAGGAATTGTGATAAAGACTCAAATGGAGGCGAAGCTTGAATAAAAGAACAATAGGGAGAAAGTTATTGAACAAGTATATAAAGAAATAAAGTTCTACAAAGCCTCATTTCAGCAAGTCTACGTGACTGATTAATGCCTTTTGTGTTTTGGTCTAAAAGTTGTAACTTTCTTAGCCTATCCAACCGACTTTTACTTGTCATGCTTTGAAAATAACAGGCACATTTAACCTCATTCACCAACATAACCACTAAGCTGATAGATGAAACACTCAATGGGTCATCAGGGGTGAGAAACCGCATGAATGGCTCAACTGTGTATCAGGGTCACGATATGCACTAACCTCTAGTCCATGGCCAGCTCCCCCCCATGAGCATCGCTTTTACACTGGGCCCTTTATAAGGCCGAGTCTAGCTACCCTGGCAACGCCACTGACCATTAGTCAGACTTACATATTTTTAATACCATAATCAGTTGGCACTGAATATGTGATGGTTCCTGGCCAGGAAAGCAGATTGGATACATCCCTGTTTCCTCATCCTAACACCTGGGCAGAGAGGAAGAGGGTGATTCAATGCGAGATGTGGCACAGGGACAAGCTTCGGTTTATCAGCTCTGTGGTCGCAATGTTGCACATTCCCTCTGTAATCCATTCACAGCCCCCAAGCAGCCCTGGTAACAAAGGGGTCATTCTGCGAGAATGTGGTGAGCTCATGCCAGAGGCATTCGCTGGGTGGTGAAGACTTTAGTTTGATCGCCAGCTCTATCACTCCCTACAGTCACGGGATGGTGGACGTGATTCTGCCAACTAGGACAGGTTTCTATATTGGTAGGTTCTGCAACAGCATTCTTGTTAAATGTTGGTTTTTCCAATTTCCAAGTAATCCAAGTTCCCAACCATAAGAAAGGAAAATCTAAGATCTTATTGAGATATTATATTGTTTGTATCATAGTCAGCACTGACATGGAGAGCAAATGGAAATGTATACAGTAAGACGTCATTTGTGTCTTAGATATTTCATTAAACGATAATCCCACATCACTTTGAGTTATCCCATCAAGCAATAGCCGTCATTTCACCATCTAGGGTTAAATATGGACCCAATATAGTCAAGTAACCCACTTCTAGCCAAAATTTTGGCCCGTTGGAGGAAACCGGAGTACCCGGAGTAAACACACAGGGAGAACATGCAAACTCCACAAAGAAAGGCCACATGACCTAGCCGGGGCTCGAACTGGGGGAAAAGTCAAGGTTTTATTTATTTATTTAATTTTTGGGGAGGGTTATGATTAGATGTCAATTCAATTTTCACAGACAGACCATATTTTGCCTTGTTTTGGCCTGGACATCTGGGCTGTGTTTGGACGTCTCCACCTAGACTTGTGTAGCCTTCCTACAGAAGGTCTGGAAACCTTGTCAGCTTTGAATGGCCAAGGACCGCCCCACCAGGAGATCAGCTTTCTAAACAATAAGAATCAAATGTTTATAGAGGAGCTGGAAAATTAGCATATTTTCAAAAAAGTTGAGTGTCCCTTTAAAGATCGCACATCTCCCGGAAATCCTGTATAATTAAACCAATCAGAGGACGATCTTGACATCCAGTGTTTCTAGAAAAGTGTTCAATATGCATCAGACGTTCAGCCAATGGTCTGTGGGTGTGACGTCTGAGACTAAACTCCACCTGAAAGTGACAAGCATACTCAAAATGTGACCTCTGGATTAACCCATCCCAGTGAGTAGTGAACACACTCACCTGGAGCAGTGCGCAGCTTTCCCAGCACCCGGGGAGCAATTGGGGTAAGGTGCCTTGCTCAAGGGCACCACAGTTGCAACCCACCAGCCATGAGACTTGAACCAGCAACTCTTGGGTCAACATGATCTCACAAAGTTCTGTGGAATAGTCACGGAATTTTTTGGTCATTTTTCCGTGGCATTCTCACAGTTTGGCTACTCAGCTGCTTTTTCCTATTTTCAAACCATTGTCGCTTCGGTTTAGGGTTAGATTTGGTGTTTGCGTTAGTATGTCAGTTTAAGTATTGGTTTATACTTTCTTTTTTTTATTCTTTTATATTTTCTAAACTTTAAACAATTGTCGTATGGTGTTGGGGTTAGAGTTGGGTTTGGATGTCATTTCATGTAAATCTAACCCTAAACCGAAGCGACAATGGTAAGAAAATAGGACAAAACAGTTAAGTAAAGAATCCGTGAGAAAGAAAGTCAGTGGAAAAATGCGGAGATCCGTGAGAATGCCACGGAAAAATGAGCAAAAAATTACGTGACTATGCCACGGAAATTCGTGAGATCAGGTAAGCCCGACTCTTTAACCAATAGACTGCAACTGCCCCAAATGCTTGTACTCTTTTCTTTTTTAATGTTAAAATACCTGTAGAATAAAGTACCTTTATTTTAAGATGAAATTCTTACTTTTATAAAGCACATATAAAAAATACCACAAGACTGATCAAAGCGCTGTTCAGAAAAACCACAATAAAAAATCCACACATGTGCACACCTTTACCCTTTAACCAACTTCTAACATCAGAGGAAACTTAATGCTTGATAAAAAAATCATTCAAGTCCCAGCTTTAACCTTAACCCTAGCTCTAAAATCTACTTGGTTGCCAGGAACAAGGAAGTTCAGGAATATATACTACTTGGGCAAATCACAGTAAGTGTCAGTAAATCTGGACACAGGAAGACCCTGCCATAAACTGGGCTCGGGCTGAAATCAATATCTTTCACCCACACAAAAATATTACATGGCTGCAGGTGGACGTCCTTCCCCTCGCAACGGAATCTGTGTTTGTACAATTTATGAGAAGTGATGAAAAGCGAGGAAAATAGAGGGAAAGATATGTGCCCGCTCTGTAGTATTAGGGAGGCAGCACAGCCCACATTCTAAAAGGGTGTAAATATTGACTCAGCAGTGGACAACTGGTTTCTATTGCAGGGCAAACAAAGGCATTGTGCTGCTGCAGAGCTCGAATGCTCTTTGTGTACAGATTATGCTGATCTAGATAACACTAGCCGCTCCACCGCGAGGTCTTATGTCCTCTTTTACACAAAAACGTGATGCAGGATTAAACACGTGTAAACATGACCGTAAACCTGGTACTCCATGGTGCATCAAGTGTTGAGGATCTGGAAACAGTGACTCATGGCTGAAATCAGACAGTAGATCTGTCTCATTGATCGCATTTGGAGTTGTCAGACAGGTGACTCACCTGGGCACTAAGATTATAAGATAACAAAAACACTTTCTTTGTCGTTTCACAAACAGAGTCGGTTCAGTGTTTATGCAGTTTTATGCACCTGACTGTTTGTTTTTGAGGCGTGATGATGATGACTTGTAGTAGGTTTTGGTTTGATGGCCTTGTGCCATCGAGATGTCTGACTGGGAAGGCTCCGCCCATTTCCTGTGTCAAAGCTTTGATGGATGAGACAGCTCAGTGTTGCACCACACTTGTTGCAAAGTGCATTACAGAGATCCGAGTAAGACATGTCTTGCACTTGCAGGTAGCTGGTAAATGTGTGTCGAAATAAAGTTTCTCAAAAAAAAAAAAAATATTTAATACAGAGAACTTTTAGTTTTAAACTGGTAATAGGACACAGTTGTTGACTAGTTTAATTTTTGATTAGATGATTAGTAAAGTTATTAGTAGACTAAGGGGTGGTTTCCCAGACAAGGTATAGATCAAGTCAGGACTTGCTCTTAGTTATATTAGGTTTTTACAAACATAAAAAATATTAACGTGTGCATCTTGAGACAAAACAATGGCAGCAGTTTTTTGGGGGGGATGAATAAAGAGACATCATTTATTGGATGTTTTTAGCATGCTGACAGCATACAGTGCTTTAGCGTGCTTACTGTAACAGTAACTGTTGGACTGTCAACATGCTTAAACCCTCCCTGAGGAGTTGTGTCTCTAAATTCATTCGTGCTGCTTTAGGCAACAAAGCACGCTTTTGTAATTTCAAGACCATTACTGCCAGACTTCAAATATTTTTTTAATTATTTAGTCCATGTACACATTGCTTTATTTCAGTCCCTTGTGCCATAAGCATTGTCAAGATAAATCACGACTCAGCAGGCATAGCTGTGCATAACTCAAATAGTTTAGTTTAAAAAGAATTTGATGTGAAATCTTACGTTGCAATTGAAATGTTTGGATTTTGATAGCAGACTTTCGCACAGTTTGAGACATTGTTGGGATCTCGAAACACCAGAAATAGATTAATGAAGCCCTATTTTTTTTCAATTAATTGTGGACATATTCTTATAGCTGTTCAGACAACATAAAAGTTTTGTAGACTTGAGACTGGTATTGGCTATGGTCCATTTTTGAAGATTATGGTTTTGAATGAGTCTTCCCCTAGCTTAATGGCAGTAGACTGCTATGAGGTCACCGAGGTCCGGACCTCTGTACATTTTTCATATAAAAAATAAAATTTGAAGTTCTCTAAATTACTAATTTAAATGGGGCATTTCACTTTTTAAGATGTCAAATAAATCTTTGGTGTCCCCAGAGTAGGTATTTGAAGTTTTAGCTCAAAATATCATATAGATAATTTATTATAACATGTTAAAATTGCCACTTTGTAGGTGTGAGCAAAAATGTGCAGTTTTGGGGTGTTTCCTTTAAAATGCAAATGAGCTGATCTCTGCACTAAATGCCAGTGCCGGTTGGATAGTGCAGATTAAGGGGCGGTATTATCCCCTTCTGACATCACAAGAGGAGCAGAATTTCAATGTCAAAGCATTTTTTGCAGCGATTTTTGTGTGAGCATATCAGTGAACACCCCTGACCACTTGGTGAGTTTCAGGTCTTTGTAAACGAAAGTTTATTGGATTTTAGGAAGGATTTTTCCAGTGCACCTATGCAGCCATTGTGGGGGTGGGGGGTGATACCACAGAAACGGAAAATTCTCGCCCCAGCAGCATATGTCCAAATTTAAATCAAAACCGTTCTATTTCATCATAAACAATCTAAAAACAGGGCTTTAAGTGTAAAATACCGAACTTGTCCTTTAACTACAAAATCAGTGCACAAAATAGTACATTTACTAAGTGTACTTAAAGTGTGTTTTAGTGTACTTTTTTGCTTACTCTAAACACCCCTTGACCTCACTAATTTTCAAACCCTGGTTGTGATCATGCCTAGCCTTAGTCTGGTTTTGGTCTCATGCCCTTAAAGTCCTGTGGCTGGTTGCATAAACGTCTAAGACTAATCTTAAAAGTTAATCATGTATTTTTTTCTTCATGACTAATCGTAACTGTTTTAAGTATAGGATGTGTAGGATTAATTTAAATCTAAATAGTAAGACTGATTAGCCCAAACTAATTGCTGGTTGGTGAAACTAATTCTTAAGACACAGTCTGAACTTCATGGCTATGTTTATGCAACCGGCCCCTGGTGTTGTGTTGGTCTCAAACCTTTTTGGTTGTATTCCCTCATGGCAATCGAAACCAATTTTTTTTGGCAGACCAAACTCAAATCAGGGCTCTTGGTTTTGGTTGGCTATACCCTTAAGGAAATGAAGCATGGTTTTACTACAGTTAAAACAAAAACAAAACATGGTCACTGTATAGTAAAACCATGGTAACCACAACATAGCCATGTTTTTGAGAACCATGGTTTTTAAAAACCATAGTTAAACCATGCCCTGGTGAAAAAAAACGAATAGACATCATTCCTATGCTGGTTCATGTTGGTTTGGTGCTGTTTTAGCTGGTGGTCACCAGCATACCAGCAACAAAACACAACATATGCTGTTATGCTGGTTTTCCAGCAGGGTGGTTACTGTAGTAAAACCATGGTATGGCTAATAGTAATCAATACACCGTAGCATTCTCACAGATCTCTGCACTTTCTTTTACGTGGTAATCTCACGGATTGGTTATTCAACTGTTTTGTACTATTTTCTTACCATTGTCAATAGGCATTATGCCCAGCTGCACTACTTCCGCAACTTCAGCCAGCTCATTGTTTCCTGTCTGCCAGTATTGGACAAACTGATTAATCCAGGTGTGCCTGATTATTGTTGTTGTGACTACTGAGGTCAGGCACACTTGGATTAATCAGTTTGTCCAATAATGGCAGACAGGAAACAAGGAGCTGGCTGAAGTTTAGGAAGTAGTGCAACTGGGCATAAAGCCAATTCAGTTTAGGGTTAGATTTACATAAAATGACATCCCTAACCAAACCCAACTCTAACCCCAACACCAGGTGACAATTGTTTAAAGTTTATAAAATATAAAAGAATACATCAGAAACAAATGTATAAACCAATACTTAAAGTGACACTAACGCAAACACCAACCAATCTAACCCTAAACCGAAGCGACAATGGTTTGAAAAGAGGAAAAAGCAGTTGAGTAACCAATCCGTGAGAATCCCACGTGATTTCTGAGATCATGTTAAAAAAAAACATGGCTACTACACTTTTACCACAAAAAAAAAACATGTTTAATAAAAAGAGTGGCCTTAAGGAAACTCAACCACTGTTTCACACAAGGTTGTGAACAAAACAGAGCCAGAATTAAGCCAGAAATGCTCAATGTAAGCCAGTTTTGGCCCAGAACATGTTGCTATCTGGAAACCCTTCAATGTTTTGTGTTAGTCTCGACTCACTCTGGTCTTGGTCTTAACTTGGTCCTGGTTTAGTTGATCTTGACTACAACACTTCAACCCACTGACTATCATATTTTAAGAGAATATGTAGCTTTGGATGTGCCTAATTGACATGAGAGTTTTAAGGTTATGTGTTTTTGCGATGAGGTTCCTGTGAAATCAAGTGTAAAGTAAAGGACTTATTACGTCAAATCTGTCAAAGTCCAAAAAAATGCAGTAAACTTTTATGCCTGTCAAAGTACCTTGACTCTACAAGCTGTTAAAGTGCTTCCTTTCTTGTTTTTCATCCCTGTGTTTCTCTCTTCTCTATGTTTCACTCTCACAGGAACTGTACAGTAACATGTTTCAATATGATTAGAGTAATGCAACCTGACCTTTTCATTGTTGTGGTGGGCACCGGGCGACACGAAGCGGAAGGTGTCCAAATATAATATTTAATTCATAAACAAACACGCTCAGGGGGTCTGTCATACACCTCTGACGGGGACAGAAAGAGGAAAAATACCTTCATTCCATACACTCACTGAAATCGCAAGTAAATGTCAGATTTTAACATTCAAGGACTTAAAAAGAAAAAAAGAAAAAACGAGGAGGAGGATGATTTGAATAATGTTTCTGTCAGCTGCTAGCCATCTCCTTCACCACATGTCCCCAGGGAGAAATCTGCTACAATTTACTACAGCAGCGCCGCGTACACCGGCCGCCCTTCTTGTCAGCGAGAGAACTTTTTACTGGGTCAGATTTCACAGCCCACATCGATTTATACCTCTCTGTTTCTTTTTATCTTTTTTTATTCTTGGTGATATAAAGTTTCCTTGTACAATGATATTACAGGGGGTGTAGCATGGATAACGAATGGGAAGGTCTTATCCAGGAGGCGTTGCCGCTGTTTTTGGACAGTGCGCTTATTGAATATTGCTCAATTACTGTATTATAGAGTTTTGGGCACATTATAGCCGTAATTGATATTTAAAAAAAAAGTTTTGCTTAGGGCATGCTGGGAATCGGAGTTGAGAGAAAGGGGAATGCATTTAATGATCAGTGGCAGCTCGTGACTGCTCATCCGAGCGGCGCAAATTCAAAATATGTGTTCGGAGTGCCATGTTGCTCGTGTTTTCAAAATCTGTGTTTTCCCCTACATCTACTCATGTAATGCTGCTTTGAAACAATTAACAATTGTGATAAATCACAATATAAATAAATTGAAAAATGTGTGTTTGTTGCATCATGTGAACCATGTCCATGATGTGTTTTGTCAAAATAAGTGCCTGCTGCACACGCGTCAAAACTGTTTAGGATAAGATACACTCACGTTCACAAAATACTCACAAGACACTCACTTAAAGGATAGTTCCGGTAATGAACACTTTGAGTCTCATTTCTGGTTTGTTTTGAATGAACTACAGTGATGGACACAGAAATTTTGACAATGGGTCATGTCTTGACTTTTTGACTTGTTTAGAAGCGTCTCTTGACTGCTTGAGAATGGAAGTCTATGGCCATGCACAAACATGTCATTAAAACAACACTTAATGTTCATTATCAAAACTGTACTACTCACCGAGTGGTTTGTGGTGTTCGTTGATGATTAAAAACAAGTTGTTTAGCGAAATAATGTTTCTGTCGTGTTTTATTTGGCATTTTGTAAAATTCCATTGACTTCTCTTGGAAGACTCATTGCTCGCTGATATATCATTCCGCGGCGGGAAACAGAAAAGGGTCTGTTTACATGTGGTTGTAGTTTTCCGCTCGGTTTCTCTCAGAATAAATTTTTCCCATATTTGAGGTTTGAAGTTGAGCTCGATTGTGACGGTCTATACGCTAGACACCAAGTTCCGTTCAGCGTCCTTGTACGGCAAAGTGTTTGTCGCCATCAAGTGGTCAGGAGTGTGCTAACGCTTCAGACTCAAATATAGAGCGGATGTATATATACTATATATAACAATATATTTGTTTTTAATCATCAACGAACACCACAAACCACTCGGTGAGTAGTACAGTTTTGAAAATGAATGTTAAGTGTTGTTTTAATGACATGTTTGTGCATGGCCATTGACTTCCATTCTGAAGCAGTCAAGAGACGCTTCTAAACGAGTCAAAAAGTCAAGACATGACCCATTGTCAAAATTTCAGTGTCCATCACTGTAGTTCATCCAAAACAAACCAGAAATGAGATTCAAAGTGTTAAATACAGGAATTATCCTTTAACAGTAAACTCTGATTACGCATGAGATTATGCGAGTATCTAGCAAACGTGAGCGTCTTTTTATCATAAACCCTTTAGATGCGTCTGCAGCAGTGATGGACATAGGATCCCTTGAGGCGCAAAACACATATTTTGAAATTACGAACCACACACATGACAGGCTACATACATATTGTGACGAACTTTGCATTGAGCGCCCTCGAAAAAAAGAAGTCAATGGCCCCCAAGTTAATGATATCTGTTAACTTGATTCGATATATGTGACCTCACCTTAACCGCCTGAAACACATTACATAAGTGATCCTGCAACACAGAATATTACGCTTTAAAGAGTTTGTGCAGTCAAAATTGACAATTGTGTCCTTATTTACTCCCCAAGCATGTATAATTGACTTTTTCATGTTTTTCAAAATTTCCAACATTGTGGGTTTTTTTTTAGCCTGATAGCACATGTTCATCCAAACTATGCTATTGGAGCAGCTGAGCTCAATTTGTAATGAGAATTTAACAAACGGGTTTTGTTCCAAATTAGGGTCATGCAACATGAAACACTGCACTGCTGGAAGTCGACTTTTTCAACCTGTGTATACCGGGGCCGACTGAAGTCTCTAAATGGCTGTGCCAATCGCCGATTTTCCTGCAGTAATTAAAAACAATGAGAGTGCAAAAGGTATTCGACTCGGGGATAAATTTGCACGGCGCTAATTAAGTCTCCAATATCTTTTTGTGGCTCATTTCCACATACAGTTAGTTGGTTAACAGCTGTTGCGCAGTGACAATTAGATATCTTGGTAGCGCTTTTGGCAGATACTGTATGCATGATAAAGGACAAAAGCAGAATGAACAGAGTGTTCAGTTTTCGGTACTGTATGTCACAGAAGGCTGAAGGCTTTAAATATATCTGATACAGTACAAACCTTCAACGGCGGTATCAGTCAGGACCCGGATCCTTTCAGATAGGAAATGAGAGCTCAGGGGGAATTTTTCCATAGATCGCCTGAGATCACATCACCTCCGCAAGGATAAAAGCAGATCAAATCGAGGGAATGTTGCTGAAAACAAACCCGCAACAGGGAAGATATTATTGTTCGGGGTTGTCATCTATTCTGCAATGTTTACTTTGCAAGTCCTTGATTTTATGAGGAGGCTGTTGTGTAAGGGCCATCTAATAAAGACTTGGTGCCTTATCAACATGAAAGGAATTTACTCAACTTGAACTTGAGATAAAATCAGTGCTTGTGCAACTATACAGAGAATGGCCACGGAAAGGCAAGGCATTCCGCTCATAGTTACCCAGGTGCAACTGTGTAATACATTGCCCAACAAGAGGCACGTCCTTCAAAATATTCTCAGTACAGATTCCTTCTGTTGATGCAACACCTATCCCAATGTGACCTCCTTCGTAAAATGATTAAAATAATAAAACAGCTTGACATTTTCAATTTAACAAATGTGGCATTAGTGGTGTTTGCTAAGGTAAGCGTCACGCTTACTAATATCCTCAGGCGTGATGATTTGAACAGACTTCTATCCATAAGTATTATAATTCAGTCTAGTACTTTGTGTGCATTTTCATTTGGTGAAAGAAGATTACCTTCAAATCATAGCTACAGCATATCAAAAAGTACATTGAGCTATAATGTTACTGTGTAAAATAATGTATACAATGTTAACTAGATCGGCTGCCAAACCTCCCTTCAAAAAGCGGTGCATGTCATCTCCCCTCGTCTTTAAAAACCAAAACATTTGTTATTTTCAATGAGTTTAGCCACTAGCCAGACCATTAAACAAACTGGAAGTTAAACTGACACTACAATTTTTTTGAAAATATGCTCATTTTCCAGCTCCCCTAGAGTTAAGCATTTGAATCTTACCTTTTTGAAATCCATTCAGCAAATCTCTGGGTCTGGTGGTACCACTTTTAGCATAGCTTAGCACAATCCATTGAATCTGATTAGACCATTAGCATTGCGCTAATTTTTTTTAAAAACTTGACTCTCCTGTAGTTAAATCGTGTACTAAGACTGAAAGAAAATTTAAATGTACACAATGATATTACGCAGTGCCTGAAAATAGTCCCCTGCTATTGAAAGATACTAAGGGGACTATTTTCGGCTGCTGCATAATTTCATTATGCCTCCTGCAGCCATGTTATGGCGGAAAGTCCTTGATTATTACGCCAGAATAAGAGTATAGTTCCTAGCCATATCTGCCAAAAAAATCACAACTTTTAATTTTCTGACGGTCTTAGTACACAATGTAACTACAGAAGAGTTAAGTTTTAAATAGGACAAATAATCAAAACTCCTTGTTTTTTTGTTTTTTTTTGCGCAATGCTTATGGTCTAATCAGATTCAATGGATTGTGCTAAGCTATGCTAAAAGTGCTAGCGCCAGACTCTGAGATCAGCAGAATGGATTCGAAAACGGTAAAAATCAAATGTTTAACTCTAGGGAAGCTGGAAAATTAGCATATTTTCGAGTGTTTCTTTAAGTTACATGCAATGAAACATCTATATGTTCTTTTCAATATATAGGAGGCATTCATGGAAAAAAAAACAATAAATCCCTTACACAAATACAAAGAAAAAAAACATAGCCAGCGTCACATTTATTCTATTAACTTGACAAAAGATGGCTATTTATATTCACTGGCGTTTTGATTCCAACATTATTATCTCAATTATTTCTATTGTACTGTCCTGGGTAAATCCAAAGGGAGTCCTGAATGCGACATCATTTTTATAAATTATCCACTACACATTTTCATAACTGTAACTGGACTCATACTGACTCATGCATGAATAAAACGACAACAACTTAAGTCATCATTTCCTGGCAAATAATTGTGACACAATCCTTAAGCTGTTACACAGATGTAATCCACCTGCATTCCATATCATCAGTGTATGTGCTGTCGTCATAGCAACAAAGCTGAAACTGGGACAGTGAGAGGTAGTATGTCTGGTATGCTCGGCATACATGTAGAGAACATTCGAAGAGCGGATGACCCGCAGAGATACTATCTACAAGCCGTCATAAGCCTTATATGGATCTCCTTGAGGATCAAAACACATGAATGTGTGATCTTTTCCATCTTTGGTGCAATCCATCAGATAGCAGTCTTAAGTGCATAATGTTATCGTTTCAAAGTAGGTGTCTAGTTGTTAAATGTCTCAGGAAATCATTTCATTGGGTGTGTGAGCAGGTATAGTTACTGATACACCGACATAATGAATATGCTAAATAAATCTCTATTACCTATAGGTTGTAAAACTGTACTAAAGGTCACGTTTATGATAGTACAGTGCAGGTTATGTGAGGTCAGAAGAGAATAAATGCGCTTTAGTTTTACTGTCTGTTTTGTGGATAAAAACATGCATGTTTCGACACGACCAGGGCTGACAAGCCCATTCTGTACGCTATTTCAATCGTGAGCACGTTTCTGCAGTGCCCTAACCAATGCTACAAGGGAACGCAATGTTCAGTCAAAGATACGAGTAAAATAACATGGGCGTGAACCAAAATTCCATCTGAATGAATTGTTTTGGCGGCGTTCCAGTAGGTACTCCCAGAGCCAGTTAAAACACAGATAGCGCTGCTTATTGTTCTATCAGAATTTACTCTAGAGGAAATATTTATGGGAGTGTAAAATTGAAGCGAACCGCTAAGTGAAATGTGTGACTTGAGGTAGATTTTGTTTAACAGTTTGCAAATGTAAGCATCACTAAATGTTAACATTCACATAAGCAATTCTGACAACCCCGTAAAACTACATTTGTATCTAGGGACCAGAAAATCATAATGATTTGAATGTCATAGTGGAAATTATTATGACAAGAATATCATAATGATACCCCTTAGGGGTGATCTGTTTGAAAATGTGCCAGTAATCAAGCAAAAAACTCTAGTGACACAACAAAACACCCCAGGTATGCCCTAGCGGCCACACAAAACACCCAAGCAATGCCCCTAGCAAAAAAACACCATTGCAGTGCTCTAGCAACAACACAGAACATCCTAGGCTAGCAATGCCCTAGCAACCATACAAAAAACACTCAAGCAATGCCCCTAGATAAAACACCCTAGCAATTACCTTGCAACCACACAAAACACCCTAGTAATTCCCTAGCAACCACATAGAACACCCTAGTAATGCCCTAGCAACCACCCCAAACACCATGGTAATGCTCTAGCAAGAACACACAGAACACCCTTGCAATGCCCTAACAACCACACAGAACACTTTCGCAATGGACTAGCAACCACACTAAACACCCTTATAATGCCCTAGCAACCACACAAAACACCCTAGCAACCACACAAAACACCCTAGCAAGGCCACTAGCTGGAACACAAAACACACTAGCGATGCCATAGCAACCGCACATAACCCCCTAGCAACAGCATAGAACACCCAACTAATGCCCCTACCAAAAACACTGTAGCAAAACTTTATCAACCACACCAAACACCCTTGTAATGATGTAGCGACCCACCAGAATGCCCTAATAATGCCCTAGCAACCACAGCAAACACCATACTAATGCCCTAGCAACCACATAGAACACCATAGTAATGCCCTAGCAACTACATAGAACACCCAAGCAATGCCCCTAGCAAGAGCACCCTAGCAATGCCCTAGCAACTACACATAACACCCTAGTAATGATGTAGCAACCCAACAGAATGCCATAGTAATGATGTAGCAACCCAACAGAATGCCATAGTAATGCCCTAGCAGCCACACCAAACACCCTAATAATGCCCTAGCAACCACATACAATATCCTAGTAATGCCCTAGTAACCACAAAAAAAAAACACCCAAACAATGCCCCTAGCATGAGCACCCTAGCAATGCCCTTGCAACCCCGCCAAACACCCTTGTAATGATGAAGAAACCTAACAGAATGCCATAGTAATGCCCTAGCAACAAAAAAACCCTAATAATGCCCTAGAAACCAAATAGAACACCCCAGTAATGCCCTAGCAACCACATACATTACCCTAGTAATGCCCTAGAAACCAAATAGAACACCCCAGTAATGCCCTAGAAACCAAATAGAACACCCCAGTAATGCCCTAGCAACCACATACATTACCCTAGTAATGCCCTAGCAACCACACAAAACCCCAAAGCAATGCCCCTAGCAAGAGCATAATAGCAATGTCCTAGCAACCACACCAAACACCCAAATAATGACGTAGCAACCCAACAGAATGCCATAGTAATGCCCTAGCAACCACAACAAACACCCCAAAGCAATGCCCCTAGCAAGAGCATAATAGCAATGTCCTAGCAACCACACCAAACACCCAAATAATGACGTAGCAACCCAACAGAATGCCATAGTAATGCCCTAGTAACCACAACAAACACCCCAGTAATATCCTAGCAACTATATACAATGCCCTAGCAACCAAACAAAACACCCAATAAATGTCCCTAGCAAGGGCACCCTAGCAACGCCTTAGCAACCCAAAAAAACCTAATAATGCCCTAGCAACCACAAAAAAATAAACCTTAATAATGCCCTAGAAATCAAGTAGAACACCCCAGTAATGACCTAGCAACCACATACATTACCCTAGTAATGCGTTAGCAACCACACAAAACCCCAAAGCAATGCCCCTAGCAAGAGCATACTAGCAATGTCCTAGCAACCACACCATACACCCGAATAATGACGTAGCAACTATATACAATGCCCTAGCAACCAAACAAAACACCCTAGCAACGGCACCCTAGCAATGCCTTAGCAACCAAAAAAAAAACCCTAATAATGCCCTTGAAACCAAATAGAACACCCCAGTAATGTCCTAGCAAGCACATACAATGCTCTAGCATCCACACAAAACACCCAAGCACTGCCCCTAGCAAGAGCATACTAGCAATGCCCTAGCAACCACACCAAACACCCCAATAATGCCCTAGCAACCAAATAGAACACCCCAGTAATACCCTAGCAATACAATACCGTAGTAAAGCCCTAGCAATCAAACAAGACAACCTAGCAACATTTATAAAAAAAAAAATATCTAGTTGGTATTATTTTTTGGTTTACAGTAAAGAACCGAATACATTGTTTGCTTGGTTAATTGAATGACAGGCATTTTCTTTAAACATCCTAGCACTGTGCCAGTGAGTTTTGCACGGGGGAGCATAAATCACAATTAACACAAACATGTAGTTTTAAAACATTCTTTATGCATGGAAAGAGAAAGAATGACAGAGGAAGAGGGCAAACCAATGAAAATGTAAAAGTGAAAAAATGTCACATGCAGCGACTAGTTCAGACCAGGTAAAAAAATCACACACACACATACACGGGACAAACAGCTTGACAGCTCTGCCATTTGAGTCTTTCAAACCTTTCAGATGAAACCTTTCCGAACACAAATGGAAACATGCATTCACACACTGTAAAGTTTATTTAGTACAAGACCCTCAACGTGTCAGGATCCAGACTGTCACCTTGCAGGTGTGAAGACTCAAAGTAGTGTTTATATCAAAAACAAAGAACTGAGCGAATGTTTGAAAGCACCTCCAGCCACTTTCTACCGCAAGAGTTTTATACAACAGCTTATTCTTAAATCCCTGAGAAAACCTGCAAATCAATGTAATATTTTTTTGTTTGTTTGGTCTATAGTGAAAAGCGAGTGAGTTTGGACGAAACTACGGCAGACATCTGTAGTGCGACGGATTGCTTCCATTAACATCAACAGAACAGAACAAGTCATTAATTTATAGACACCTAAAGAAAACTGTATTTATTTTTAGTCCTGTAACACCAGCTTATAGATATTTCTGCTTTATCTGCAAAATCATCTGCAGGGTTTATTGCATCAGTAAACAGAGTAGTATGCAGATATGAGTCGCTCGGCTTTGAAAAGGCCTCTTCATGCATTCATAATTGTACCAATATCCATTTACAGATACAATTCAGGGTTATATTTATTGTATCTGGCTCACCTGCATAGCCATCCCCAGGTAACTTGAGTTTAAGTAGTAAGATTGCAATCTGAATTGTGGAATTTGTTTTGTGTATTGGCTCACTGTTACCAATTTGTCCTTGTGTTGTTATCGTCTGAGCCGTAATCTAAACCTTCACGTCGACCACTGAGGTACCAAACTGCTTAAAACCAACAAGGAATTTGCTAAAGACCGTCACTACAATTGTAGGACAAACAAGAGGAAGATTCTTACCACAAAGCTTCTTTGTCACGGGACAACAATAGCTCAGTGTCTGGAAAATAACAATGGCACCAGTAGAGGCAGTGACACTGAACTTTTAATACAAGCGTAGGAAGCTAGAAAAAAGGCCGCTTTAAAGTCAGCAGTCTACTGTACGGCCCGATACTGTAGGCAGCGTTTGCGTACGATCAAATGGATTCGGATGAGAGCGGCGGGTATGGATCTCATCTCCAGCACAGCTTCGGGATGAATACAATTGATCCCACGAGGGGAAAGAGGATTGTGCTCTCAACCTGTCTCCTTTGGGTATATGTGTATGGTTCAAAGCTGCTTATGCATGCAAACATCAAGCTGCTGTATGCATACGAGTACGTTTGGATGCATGCTTACATTGTATACAGTTTTATGTTCCATATAATAGACGTAGAGATCTGCTTCCCTTCTGTCTTTACTCAAAGAGTTTTTATAAGGACGTGTTATAATCAGTGGCGTAGCGTCTGGGCATGCAGGGTATGCACGTGCAAATGGGCCCGGGCCAACAGGGGGCCCGGCCCTGGGACCGCCCCAGCTTTTAATACATTTATTTTTCAATTTAATTTTTATTTGTGGCTGCAATAAATATGTTTGTATGCATATCATGTGTAGTGATTTCTTATTTCTCCATAATGTCTAATTTCTCTGTCATTTCTTGTTTGCGTAAAAAAAATTTTGCACTCCGCGGCTGCCGTAGACTACTACGCCATAATGTTTTTACATGACGCATCGCCACGCCAAAAAACAGTGTTAACAGATCTGCGCGCCACAGTTAACAGTGCCAACGGGCAAGGTTGGGGGGGGGGCTTTGGCTTAAGGGGGCCCGTAATTTTTTTTGCATATGGACCCGGGACTGACTTGCTACGCCACTGGTTATAATCACTAAAGGTATTAATAAAACAATTCAGTCTGTTGTATACAGTATTTGGTTGGGGGATTATTACTTTTTCAGAAGCAATAAACAGTAAGGTCACAAAACATACTACAGTACAAACCATTTAACATCAAAACTAAATTAACTAAACAATCAAATGTGCTTACTTAAAATGTGCACTTTCTCTGTGATTTAAACTATCCAATGCTTTTATATCAGGGAGAAAGTGAACATCGGTAAATCGGTTAGTTTGGATGCCCCCCAAAAAAAGCTTCAGTGCTTACAGTATGTGCGCTTCGAGTCTATGAGTCTCTTTTTCCAGGAACATACAAATAATATTACAATATTTACAACAGTAATTGTTCAAAATAATGTCTGTATATACAAAAAACTGTATTTCATTATTTCTTTTGGCTATTTGTTAAATTCCATACAGTTTGCTTGTGACATACACAATTATACACAGGGATAAAAATTAGGTCTGTTCATCTTAGTTGGTGTAGTGGGCAGCGCTCCGACATATGGTGCTTTAGCACTTTCAGTTCGATTCCCGCCTTGTGGACATTTACCGTTTCCATACCCCTCTCTCTTTCCTGTCCTCTCCTCTATCATTGTTTAAATAAAGGCAAAATGGCCAATAAAAAACCTTAAAATAATAATAATAATAATAAATAAATAAAATAATAAATAATATAATATAAAAAAATATATAATATAATAATCATGATAAAAAACAGACATGTAAATTGTGAAGAGAATCTAAAGAGAATATTTTCTTGAGACATTAAAGCTTAAAATGTAAGATTTTTTATAAAATATCCAAAAAACAATTGCAGAGCTTATTTATTTCATTTGCATTATCCCAAAAGTTCCCAAAGGTTTGTAAATCCCATTTAACATAATGACTCGTCCCACATCATCGTCACCTATCAAAGACGTAATATCAGGGCTATCTTCGGCTTCTGCTTGTAAATCTCTGGATGGATGTCCCATAATTCCATTCTCCTTTATTGCATAGCTTCGCCTATGTTATTATTTAGGAAATGCAACCTTGGGTGGCGAAAAGTTTGTAACTAAGTTCAAGTTTATAGAAATGAACAAACACATCTTTGCTTTAATTATTGCATACTCTGCTGCAAATGCATTTTACTCCAAATCTGTGCCAAGCCAGAACTTAAGTAACACCAGGGTGTAAACAAAATAGCATATTGCAACCCTACCATCACGATATTGTGACGCAACAATATTTATTGTTGCTGTTTGTAACTTTTGCAAATTAGGGCAATTCTAAAAATGGCAAAAGATAAATAAGCTCTTTGTGAGTACGGTGTGTGCACACATATTTTATCGTGATTTATTTCCTGTTACATTTTACCCAACATTTTTTGTCGCCGTGTGAGCTACTTTCTCACTTTTTAGCTCATACTTTATGCACGGGTAGCACATTCGTAATTGGTATTGTTGGTGTAATTGTGAAGGGGTGTGTGTGTGAGTGTATGTGTGAATATGTGGGAGTCTCAGAGGTGCTCATGACAGTGTCCTGTCTCACCTACAGCAGCGGACGAGACCGTGCATGTTGCTTCACGGCAGCAAAAACCGAAGACAGCCCGAGGCCAGAGACGATCTACTGAACTGTATTGCACAGCACACAGCTGAGATTTTCCCACCCTGTTTTAATCAAAACTCTATTCCAGTCATTTATTTTCTTTATAAATCCGAGTAGGTTTGAAACAAGCATTCACGAATGCATGTTTGTGATTTTATTTCAAACATTTCTGTAGCGTATGCTATGATTTCATCAGATCTCTTGAATATTTTAAATAGCTTCTCTTTCTATTTCTCAATAAAGAAAAACGAAACAACATCATCACACAAAATGTTGGCTTTGAAATATGCAATAGCTTTAATATTGATCAGTTTTATTTGATCCATTGCGATCAAAGTAAAAAAAAGATGTAAGGTACACAAAGCGAATGATCATTTAAAGGATTAGTCCATTTTCTTAAAAGAAAAATCCAGATTATTTACTCACCACCATGTCATCCAAAATGTTGATGTCTTTCTTTGTTCAGTCAAGAAGAAATTATGTTTTTTGAGGAAAATATTGCAGGATTTTTCTCATTTTAATGGACTTTAATAGAGCCCAACACTTAACAGTTAACAGTTTTTTCAACGGAGTTTCAAAGGACTCTAAACGATCCCAAACGAGGCATAAGGGTCTTATCTAGCGAAACGATTGTCATTTTTGACGATAAAAATAACAAATATACACTTTTAAAGCACCACTTCTCTTGACGTCATGACGTATTGCGTGAGGTCACGCTGACGCTTTCAGGACGAGATCTAGACAAGAAGTTGTGGTTTAAAAGTGTATATTTGTTATTTTTATTGTCAAAAATGACAATCGTTTCGCTAGATAAGACCCTTATGCCTTGTTTGGGATCGTTTAGAGTCCTTTGAAACTCTTAAAAAAACTGTTAAGTGTTGAGTTAAGTGTTAATTGTTGGGCTCTATTAAAGTCCATTAAAATGAGAAAAATCCTGCAATGTTTTCCTCAAAAAACATAATTTCTTCTCGACTGAACAAAGAAAGACATCAACATTTTGGATGACATGGTGGTGAGTAAATTATCTGGATTTTTCTTTTAAGAAAATGGAATATTCCTTTAATTCAAAAACAAACAATGAATTTAAAGCAAAATCATCCTTTAATGTAAAGCGTGCCACATTTTTATCAACACTTTGTCTCATCCATAGTGTGCAACTGCAAGCCAGCCATTTTTTTGCCTGATTTCCTCAAAAAGTGTCTCATTAGCACCACTACTATACGATACACTTCACCTTTACATAAATTCAGTGGCTTCATTCATCTGTTTTATGTAATGGTGACCGACCATTAACTCGCAGTTAAGTAGACCATGAGGACCGCAGAGGAAATAAACAGCCATGCATATCCATGGGGTCACATCCGAACGTGTAGAACATATAACCCTGCGCTCACTGTGAGAGACAAATGAGCCGTCCAGGCTGGGACAGAGATACATGTCTTGTTAATTAATGTACTCTGATTACATCCATTAATGGCCACTGAGTAAACTAATCACCACGTAATGCACGTTGTCATTACGCTTAACTGCCCATTCCCTATTCTTCCCTCATCATCGCAAAAGTCATTATTTTTTAATAGACTCGTGAAAATAATGTTGTGTCAGGAGTACAGATTTTATTTTTGCTCATTGTAAGCATGTTTCACAGCCGATTGATTGCCACTGTCCATTACCGCATGGACATGTGAGCATACATGCAGATAAACCTATCAGACGCCTGATGTCTCAGCCTGGTAAAGACAACAACAATAAAATTGCTGGAGATCAGATATTGAGAAGATTGCATTTCTTTTCTGCCAGTTTTTTACATGTTTATGCATTTGGCATACACTTTTATCCAAAGCAACTTACAGTGCGTTACAAAGTATACAATGTATTTTTATCAGTTTGTTTGTTCCCTGGGTTCAAACCCATGACCTTTTGTGCTACTAATGCAATGCTCTACCAACTGAGCTACACAGAAACAACGCAACAGGGACATTACATTTAAACATTTAAAGCTGACATAACCTTTTGGTAAAAATAAACAAGTCAATTACTGAGTGAGTACATAAACAATCATTGCTGAATCTGTAAACTTTACCACGATTCCCTACGGTAAGCTTATTATAATGATTTATAAGTTGAGCTGCTGGGTCGAATTTTGCGGGAATTATCAGTTGTTTATGTTTAATACACATTAAGAGACTTACAAAAAAGAAACTGCAGTTTTATGTTTTGAACAGAGATGGCGATAGAGAGGCAAAAGTTATGAATCGTAGCTTTAAAGGTGGTGTGTGTGAATTTTAGCGGCATCTAGTGGTAAGATTGTGAATTGCAACCTCCAGCTCACCCCTCACTTTTAAAATGCATATGGTAGCCTCCACAGGACAAACATGTCATCGACAAACTGTGCATTCATAAGTACATAAATTGCGGTATTTGCGTGTAGTTGAACGCTTGAACATTTTGAGTTAACTTGCTTCATTTGCGCATGAAATTTGCGTCATTCGCACGTGAAATTCAGATGCGAATACGCTAAATTGTTCGGCTTTAGCTAGCTTGTACTGTATTCTCAATATGTATATATATACTGTATATATAGCTGAAATTAAGTAAAAAGCGTTTTTTACAACTTACCAAATTGACCGACCTCCTCACTCACTTTCTTCCAAGCAAGATCCTTTTATTCCTGTTTCTATAAAATACGAACATGTGTTGTACAGCTCCGGGTGTCCATATACAGCGATGATGATTTTGTCCTCCATTGTTGTTTGGTATTTCTGCCTCCATTCGCTATGTCGTAATCAGGTCACTACTAGAGCAAGCTCCTGATTTGGTTAATGCAGCGCGAATATCCGCCGAAATCCAAATTTAGCATTTCGGGCATTTGACGTGCGTTAGCGCAAATTTGGATTTCGGCGGATATTCGCGCTGCATTAACCAAATCAGGAGCTTGCTCTAGGAGTGACCTGATTATGACATAGCGGACGGAGGCAGAAATACCAAACAACAATGGAGGACAAAATCATCGTTGCTGTAGAACCACAAGATGTCTATCCCATCTTTGCATTGACTTAACATGTTTCACTCATGCTTAAAGGCTCTCTAAGCGAATCTGCGAGACGTTAGTTATTGTTGACGTTTGAACTGTTTTCAAACAGACGGAGCGTAGCTAACCCCTCCCCCTCCCTTCCGTGCTTTCATGAACGCGCCCACCCCCAAATCCTTTTTGTCGTTTATTGGCTGGAATACTTTGTTTTGTTTTGTGCTGCTAGGTTTGGCCACTATGTTGATATTGCCGTTTGTGAAGCCTGGGCTTTCTACAGAGATCACGTTTTTTTACAATTTGATCAGCGGACAGGCAGCATAGTGAGGAGATGTTTCCGGTATGTAACAAAAAATGTTTTATGGTCTAAAACGCTTCAATTCTCTTAGAGAACCTTTAATGCTTTATTTGCGTCTGATGTGAACGGACTATAAGACAATGTAGGGATGAAATGCATTCTGTAGAGCAGTTTGCCCTTTTAGGGCTACTGTAGAAATGGTGACTTCCATGTAAGGAGACCCGCAGTGTATGTAGATATAAATGGCTCATTCTAAGGTATTCAAAACAATAGAGTTTATTATGTAAGGTCTTTGGTTAATGCAGCGCGAATAACCAGCCAAAATCCAAATTTCCGTTAACGCACGTCAAACGCCCGAAATGCTCAATTCGCGCAAATCACGTTTTCGAACCACAGGATGTCTATCCCATCTTTGCATTGAATTAACATGTTTCACTCATGCTTAACGCTTTATTTGCATCTGATACTAACGAACTGAGACAACGTATGGACAAAATGCGCTCTGTAGAGCAGTTTGTCCATTTAGGGCTACTGTAGAAACGGTGATGGTGACTCCCATTTAAGGAGACCCGCAATGTATGTAGATATAAATGTCTCATTCTAAGGTAATAAAAACAATACAGTTCATTATTTAAGGTCTTTATACGCCATTGATAAAATAGTTATGTAGATTATATTTCTGTCAAGTTACACAGTGCACCTTTAAAATGTGATGATAAAATAGCGTTTAATGTAGAAACATATTGGTGACATATTTTTGGTGCCACATAAAGAAGGCATGAATGATCAGAATTTTTGTGTTATTATTTTTAGACACATTATGTTTGTTATATACATTATGTTAATATCAAATCACATTTTATGACAAATTTATTTAGAAACCACGAAATTCCAAATGCTTCACATACTTTACCGCTGTATTTGACTAAATACTACACAAAATAATGAGAGATAAAGTTTGCACATAACTGCATTTTTAGTCTAAATTTTTAGATGTTTTTGCTTTATGTATCTAAAAAAATCGGTGGATGTATCTACAAATAATGGGCTGCAAGATCAGATTTCTGTCTGTGTCCCATAGAGACAGTGACAGCACACACCCGCTAATACACATTAAGAATGCCACAAGTCAAAAATAATGGGTTGCAGGCAATCAAAATTGTTTTCTGTAAATCAGTGGTAACCAACAGGACACCTGATATCCAATTGCGGAGCGAGTCTGTCAGTAATCGCATTACGATTAATAACATTACGCTGATTCATTCCAGTGAAACATATGTCCACTGTTAAACAGAGCCTTTTACCATTTATCTGCATGAACGTTGCAGAACGGGATATCATAGCCACCGTTATCACTTATCTTCAATATGACACACAGAATACATCAAAAACATGGACATGCGGCACAGCGCAGATCAAATCTTCAGTATCATTTTCATCCAGGGATACAGAAACCCATAATAGCCTTGAAAAAAATTGGCAGTCATCCCGGTTACCATATCTGGGATCAATTCTTCCAACTTTTTTTGGTGTCTGTATCAGATTTATAGTTTATATATGCCTGTGATCCCCTGGTGTATACTTAGGGCACATAGTGTGGTGTAAAATATGTCTTCAGCCACAGCCTGGCACCCATTGTCTGATTGTCTAGTTGAGTGATTCTTACCTGAACTAAACTGTGTAATAAGTGGAGCATGTCGACAGTGTCTTTACATTTCTCATTGACCTCGGATCAGCAGCAATTCCTCTTGATCCCCGATTAAACTGTGTTTGATTACGGCTGTGAAAAAATCAAGATAAAGAGAAATTAGCTCAACCGGTGCTAGCACCACACTGGATTTATATCCCACATGATGTGGACGAATATATAGGACTATGAATACATCGTATACTGCTCAGTGGCAGCTGGTGACTTCTCTTCTGAGGGCCTCGAATGCAAATATGTGTTTGGAGTGTCATGTGTTGCTCGTCGTGTCAAAATATATGTGTGTTCGGTGCGTCGTGCTTGTTGCTCGTCGTGTCAAAATAAATGTGTGTTCGGTGCGTCGTGCTTGTTGCTCGTCGTGTCAAAATATGTGTTCGGTGCGTCATGTGTGTTGCTCGTCATGTCAAAATATGTGTTCAGTGCGTCATGCGTGATGCTCATCGTGTCAAAATATGCATTCGATGCGTCATGGGTGTTGCTCGTTGTGTGAAAATATGCGTTCGGTGTGTCATACATGTTGCTAGTCATGTCAAAATATGCGTTCGGTGCGTCATGCGTGTTGCTCGTCATGTCAAAATATGTGTTCGGTGCGTCATGCGTGTTGCTCGTTGTGTCAAAATATGTGTTTGTAGTGTCATGCGTGTTGCTCGTCATGTCAAAATATGTGTTTGGAGTGTCATGCGTCTTGCTCGTCATGTCAAAATATGTGTTCGGAGTGTCATGCGTGTTGCTCATCGTGTCAAAATATGTGTTCGATGCGTCATGCTTGTTGCTCATCGTGTCAAAATATGTGTTCGATGCGTCATGCTTGTTGCTCATCAAGTCAAAATATGTGTTCGGTACGTCATGCGTTTTGCTCGTCATGTCAAAATATGCGTTCTGTGCGTCATGCGTGTTGCTCGTCATGTCAAAATATGTGTTCGGTGCGTCATGCGTGTTGCTCGTCATGTCAAAATATGTGTTCGGAGTGTCATGCGTGTTGCTCATCGTGTCAAAATATGTGTTCGGTGCGTCATGCATGTTGCTCGTCATGTCAAAATATGTGTTCGGAGTGTCATGCGTGTTGCTCATCGTGTCAAAATATGTGTTCGATGCGTCATGCTTGTTGCTCATCAAGTCAAAATATGTGTTCGGTGCGTCATGCGTTTTGCTCGTCATGTCAAAATATCTGTTTGGAGTGTCATGCGTGTTGCTCGTCATGTCAAAATATGTGTTCGGAGTGTCATGCGTGTTGCTCATCGTGTCAAAATATGTGTTCGATGCGTCATGCGTGTTGCTCGTTGTGTCAAAATATCTGTTTGGAGTGTCATGCGTGTTGCTCTTCATGTCAATATATGTGTTTGGAGTGTCATGCTTCTTGCTCGTCATGTCAAAATGTGTGTTCGGAGTGTCATGCTTGTTGCTCATCAAGTCAAAATATGTATACGGTGCATCATGCGTTTTGCTCGTCATGTCAAAATATCTGTTTGGAGTGTCATGCGTGTGTTGCTCGTCATGTCAAAATATGTGTTCGGAGTGTCATGCGTGTTGCTCATTGTGTCAAAATATGTGTTCGATGCGTCATGCGTGTTGCTCGTTGTGTCAAAATATCTGTTTGGAGTGTCATGCGTGTTGCTCGTCATGTCAAAATATTTGTTCGGAGTGTCATGCTTGTTGCTCATCAAGTCAAAATATGTGTTCGGTGCGTCTTGCGTTTTGCTAGTCATGTCAAAATATCTGTTTGGAGTGTCATGCGTCTTGCTCGTCATGTCAAAATATGTGTTCGGAGTGTCATGCGTGTTGCTCATCGTGTCAAAATATGTGTTCGATGCGTCATGCGTTTTGCTTGTCATGTCAAAATATGTGTTCGGTGTGTCATGCGCATTGCTCGTCATGTCATGTGTTTGGTGCCTCATGCGCGTTGCTCATCATGTCAAAATATGTGTTTGGAGTGTCATGTGCGTTGCTTGTCATGTCAAAATATGTGTTTGCAGTGTCATGCGTGTTGCTCGTCATGTCAATATATCTGTTCGGTGCGTCATGCGTGTTGCATAGTATTCGAAAAATATTAGCCGAAAAGTACAGAGATGACCTACTGCTTCCGGCAAGAGACCGAAGTGTTTATTTGATGGAAACTTGCTATTCGGTGATCCCTGGAGAGGAGTTATCCAATGAAGAAGAAAATAGAGGGGCGTTGTTCAAAAATCCCCAAAAGCTGTAATGCGGCTCTAATCAAATCAAATTCTGTACATATATTAACAGCTGTCCCTTGTGGTTAAATTGTGCTTGTTAAATGTCATTAATGACTAACTTGTTGACGATGTATGTCACGTGATGTATCAACATTGCCGATCTAGTTCATCGTAATTTATTCATACTATAAAGTACTGTTTAAACGGTCTATGATTAATTCAGTACCTACTATATGCGATTTCGAACACAGCCAACATCAGGCCGATTTTGGCACGATCCATTCGACATAGGATGTCATGGGGATTTGTAAAAGATAACTGGCCTCAGAATGCAAGAACCAATCATTTTATCTTGTAAAGCGTGTATCTGTTTTATCTGTCACACTGAGAAATAGAAGCACAAACGAATAGTGGAATTATACAATGGAGCAATGGTTTGTGGAGATATACTTTTACGTTTATAATGTTTGTTTACGCTCTTGTTTCTGGACGTCATTCTTGATGACATCACGCAGCAAATGAGGATTAGTCAGATGTTGTCTTACGTTTCTTATTGACAAAAATTAAGAAATCAAAATCACATGATCTGACACAGTGGCTATTGTGCAAGATGATAATAAAGTCTGACTGTGGCGTAAGACTGCTCTGAATGCTTAACATCATGACCTGGCAGCTTCCCATATTAACAATGCATACTATTTACTCAGTAACATTTGAAAGTACTTTTTATGACATATAGGCACATCATATGAAGCCCCCTTCATGCATGATACATTTGTTACGTGCACCAACATGAGTTTAGGAGAAATGAGAAACATGTGCATTATTAACTCTGAATTGGTATTGTATATATATCCAGTCACAAGCCTTCAGAAGGAAAGAGATATTCTGCAGTGCATCTGCGAGATAAATACCTCCCTGGCACCAAAACAACTCGCTCTTGATTTATTTTGCTAGCCTTTTTTCAAAGCAATCCAATAGACGCTCATAGCTAAGAGGGGTGTTGTGGATAAACAAAAGACTTGCCCTCTTTTATTAGCAAAACACAGCACCAGTCAATAAAGCTAAGATGTTGTGACTTGAGGACGGATCTTCATACACATGTTGTCTCAAAGCACAAAGTCTTTTATGTTGCTGTCAGAGGGAAACAGCCGAATGCTACTAAGGGGATTACAGCGCACAAAGCATAAAAACATGAGAAATGGTATGTGGATATGCATTATAGCTGTTGCCCTCTCGGCTGTAACCCCTGCTGAGACATTAGAAACACAATTTTGGGGGGTTAGTGAAAGTAGAGCGGGGATTGCTGGTTATATATCAGTGGTAGTCTGGAATCGACTTGAATTAAAGGTCTTGTGACCTCACAACAAAGACATAATGTTAAAGTCAGCGGCTTATTTTTAGAGTGTCCTGCTTTTTATGGTCGACAGATATGAAATCACTTGATGAGTGCTGTTTTCTAACCTGTGTTGATGTATTTCATATTGACGCATAGAAAAAAAACAGGCTATATACTAGAGATGTAGTCAAATCAAAGAATTGTTCTGAAGAATACAAATGTATATATTTTGAGAAACATTAATAACCAAACAGATCTGGGGCACTATTCACATCCATAGTATATTTCCTTCTATGAAAGTCAACGGGGCCCCAGATTCCCTTGGTTACAAAAAATTTTCAGAAATTTATTAACAACTTGAGGGTGATTAAATGATAGCATTTTCATTTTTTGGTATACTAACTCTTTAACATGACCTAACAATTAACAATACTTTTATAGCATTTATTAATCTTAGTTATACCACAAGGCCTTTTAATGCTTTACTCTGATTGGTTGAGAAATGTTCCACAGGTATGCATTATTTTCCGATAAACGCACACCTCACCTGTCAAATGTCTTAGAAATGTTACCTTAGTATAAGAGGAATAATTGAATCTGCTTCGTGTCGTGCCACATTACCACCTTGGGTGTGCATTATTTGTGCATTATTCACATTATTTGTGAATAATTCAAAGTCCCATCCTTAATTATTCCTTAGTTAACATTAATTGACTAATTTAATACTTACATTTAAATCTAAAAATATTAGTTGCACAAGGAACTAACAAGAATGACATTGTTTAACATGAACAAAAATGAATAAATCCTGTAAAATATATTGTATATTACTGGTATTGTTTAAACTAATGTTAATAAATGAGACTTCATTCGTAACTGTGCGTTCACACCGTCAAAGTGGCCGGAAGTCATTCATTTTCCATGAATCTCCGGCGATGTACAGTGTGAGCGTTGAGGAGAGTTGAAATCAGCTCAACTTTATGGTAATGAGCTATGACGCAGTTCGGCAGCAACCAATCGGGGGCGGAAACGTTCCAGATAATTTATTCGAGACTCGGTTTCCAGATGTACCATAATTATTGTATTTGTACCATAATTTTGACCTCTATATGATGTACAATCAATAATGAAAAAAAATCCCATAATGTACGATAATTTCCACATTTTGTGACACTTCAAATGTTTGTTGATGTTTGTTGTTGCAATCATAGGGCTTCTATACTTATTGATCTATCTGTTGATCCTACGTCTACATCAGAATTGTGAGGAGATACAAATGCGTGTAACGCATGTCTTCTATCACTTGGTTTTGGCTAGAAGGGATACGGCCTAAATCTCACATGATGTTAGGTTTAGGTTTGGGGTAGGATTCGGACAAGAAAAAGCATCTTAATTTAAGAGTTTGTTAATTTAAGAATTTTTTGATATTTTTACTGAAAATAAGACAAAAATACTAAGAATTTTTTTTGCAGTGTGCTGTTTCCCTTCTTGCCACAACTCCATCTCTTCTTACGTTATGTCTTCCAATCATCGTTGAGAACGACTCTTTCTTTTTTCCATTTGTTTTGACTCTCCGATTAAAGTACACTTAATCATTTATCTACTGGGAAAATCAACAGGCTCAAAAGTTGTTTGTCTAGATAAAATAGCTGTATTTTGCACATTGGACAATATTTTCTTCCACATACCATAATTTTGAGGTTCTGGTACAATACTTAAACATTTCCAATCTGACAACACTGATTCGCATGTCGGAGCATCCTCTACTCTTTACATAAAGCGTTGTTGGCAGGGCAGCCAGAGCTTTTTTTCGGTGGCGGTGTGAACACAAAGTAAGGTGTTACCTGTTTTGTTTAGTATAGGCATCCAAGGGAAATTTAAAAAATTGACACAAAGCCTCCTCTGGAGTTTAGATTTTTAGTGTTGTGTTACTGTGTAGATCACCAACCCAAATTGCCAACATTTCCACAGATGGACAAGCTGTTATTAAATCAGTTTCTGTCCAAGTGCTGTACAGCAGTTAACCCCAACTTTGTAACACGGGTTTTACAAATGCACAGTGTAAAATCATTTCTAGGGTTAATAACCCTGGGTAAAGTATGAACAATGTGAAACAGAACAAGATAATGTTGAAATACTATGTAGATTAATAATTTCAAGTGTACAAAAAGCTCATTTATGTTCTTTATTAACAAATGTTAATCAGCCAGCTCACGAGAATCTGGTACATCTTATTCCATATTCTGTTTGGACAAAAACAAAACAACACAAGACCCGCCACACCTTAACATATGCACAAGCCCACTAAAAGCAATTACATGATGTTGGTTCTACTGTTCCACCATTGTTCTCGCACAGTAATTCCAAACACACCTGCAATCTTTTCCTTCCTGCATCACAATTCCCACAGTTCAGATCTGAGGAGTATGAAAGGCTGAGCACAATGATGTAATTACTTTTCCAGGTTCTCAGGATGGTCTAAAAGGAAGGAAAACACTGGAGCATTGCGAAAGAGGAAGGCAGCGTTCCGAGCTCTTTAAAAGCAAATCTTAAAGGGAAAATTGCAGGATTACTATGGCATATTATGTAATGTGGCACCATCTTATAAGAAAAAAAATCCACAGTAAGTGTCCGCTTCGATCTGTTTTCTGTGTCAGTAGAGCAGTCATGCAAATAATCCATGGACAACAACAATAGCCATGTGTTAAATGCATGATTGTGGTTTCCCAGCCATGAAACCTATCATATGTCCTCAAGCCCACCCCACTTTAAAAGCCATAGCAATGCATAAACAGCCTTATAAAAGCCCACCCCAGATTTCGTAACTTCCTTTGTTTTAATGTGGTGGGTTTCCGGTGGTGCTGCAACATCAGTGGGAAAGTTTCCTAAAGTGTACTGGGAAGCCACAAAACATTTGAGTCTGCATGGCCAAGCACTTTTTTACTCCACTTTGTCAAAAGCCGAGTGGTGACCACTGCTCTCAAAGCAAAAGTGCCCTTGTCTAAAGTTGACATGGTGAAGTATGTCAAATGGACTCTTTGTCTTCATTCCCCTCAAGTGGACCTCTAAAAACGGCCGTCATTAGCATTCATCGCCCACCAATCTAACTGCGCTGAAATAGACCATGAAAGTCTCACAGGGCTGATGGACTGCTAATGTAGACACCCAAAGACACTGCTAACCCACTGTGCTACAAATATTTGAATTCAGCATCGGCCCTAATATGCCCAAAGTGCCTTTACTGCTACAGGAAACATGGGCCATTGGAAATTCCAATGTGTTCTTGGTTTGTTTTAGGTGAGCAATGGAGATCTGGAACAAGCTGTTAAACTACTGTATAGACATTTTATAGGTTATTAATATTAAATAATAAAACATCAGGCATTAGGGAAATGGAAAGTGGTGTCAAGTTATCAAATGTAAATTAAATGTGCATGTATTGCATATTTTAATTTTTTTGTAAAAAAAAGTCTTAACAGGCAGTCTGATAAAATGACTTCTGGTAGAGGATTGCATTAGCAGCACAAAAAGGTCTTGGGTTCGAGACCCAGAGACCACACATATTGATAAACATCTATACATTGAATGCACTGTAATGCTGCGTTCACACCACCCGCAGTAAAGGCGTCAAGCGCGAGTGATTTCAATGTTAAGTCAATGTGAAGACGCGTTGACGAGGCATTTAAAGCAGCGTGGTAGACACGATTCCGCCTCATTCGCGCATCTAGTTTGCACGAATGGTGCAAATTGAGCATTACTGCGGGAAAGCGCAAGTTGAAAACGTGATCTTTGGTGGAAAAACGCGCCGTGTTAACCAATCAGGAGCTTGCTCTAGTAGTGACGTGATCACAGGAGTCGAGCGGAGTTGCAGAAGCCCCTCCCATGACGTGAATTTCCCGGCTTTCACACGTGCCTGAAGTGAGTAAACTCAAAATGTTCAAGCGGCAAACTAGACGCGATAGATGCGAACTTGATAAATAAAAAGTTATGTATATTGCATTGTATATTTAATGAACTGTTTTTTCTTGATTCTTCACATTTTGTAAATACAGTTTGTCTACACTGTAAAAAATGCAGCATTTTTGTCAAATCAACATATATTTTTATGTTACTTTAACTTAAAGGGGACATTTCACAAGAATCTTTTAAGATGTCAAATAAATCTTTGGTGTTCCCAGAGTACGTATGTGAATTTCTAGCTCAAAATATCAAATAGGTAATTTATTATAGCATGTTAAAATTGACACTTTGTAGGTGTGAGCAAAAATGTGCCATTTTTTGGGTGTCCTTTAAAATGCAAATGAGCTGATATCTGCACTAAATGGCAGTGCCGTGGTTGGATAGTGCAGATTAAGGGCTGTATTATCCCCTTCTGACATCACAAGGGGAGCCAGATTTCAATGACCTATTTTTTCACATGCTTGCAGAGAACGGTTACCAAAACTGGAGTGATCTTTTACACATTTTCTAGGTTGACAGAAGCACTGGGGACCCCATTTATAGCACTTAAACATGGAAAAACTCAGATTTTCGTGATATGTCCCCTTTAAAAAAATAAGTTATTATGTCAACTTTTTTTAAGTCAACACTTAAAGTAGTAGCTTGACTTTCAAAACCAAGTTGTTTTAATGTTTCATGCTGCATTTTTTACAATGTAGTTTTTTTCTATGCATCCATATTATTTACATACTGTACCTTATACTGGTAACAAGTTACTGATTTTTAAATTTTCAAAAAAACTGTTAACAGGTTATATGAACTATATATACAACAGTTGCTCAGTGGTTCATGTTGGTTGTCTACAAATCGGAAGGTTGGTGGTTCAATCCCCCGCTCCACCTGACCTGAAGTGTAGAGGTGTCCTTGAGAAAGACACCTAACCCCAGCTGCTCCCAATGTGCTGGATGGCGCCTGGCATGGGTGACACCACTGTCGGTGTATGAATGAGTGAATGTGAGGCAAATAGTAAAGCGCAATGAATGGCTATGGGTCTATTAAAGTGCTGTATAAATGCAGTCCATTTGCCATACTGTAGTAATATCAAACATTTCTGTACATCATAAATAGACTATTGCATTAGATGATTCAATTGTAAACAGAAACTTGAAAATTGAAGTGGGTTTTAAATTACTCTGTCATTATGTTTTTTTTTTTTTTTTGTATGTGGGTTCGTCAAATTAATCTGGTTTCATGAATCAAGCACAGTATTATTGCTGGAGAGCAATTTGATGCCAAAGCATTAGCGATACCAAGTTATATTTGTCAACCGCATACATAAATATTACAGAAAAGCAACCATTACATTTTAAGGTAAGAATGAAACTACAATTTTGGGCCCTATTTTAACGATCTGAAACGCAAGTGCGAAGCGCAAAGCGCAAGTGAGTTTGTGGGCGGATCTTGGGCGCTGTTGCTATTTTCCCGGCGGGAGAAATAACTCTTGCGCCAGGCGCAAATCAATAAGGGGTTGGTCTGAAGTAGGTTCATTATTCATAGGTGTGGTTTGGGCGTAACGTCAAATAAACCAATCAGAACGCTATCCAACATTCCCTTTAAATGCAAGGGCGCAAGTTCCATGGCGGGTTGCTATTATTATGACGGATTTACCAGGCGCACGCCAGGAGCGGTTCACAGCTGAGGAGACCGACGTTCTTGTAAGAGGAGTCAAAGACAGAGAAGTTGTTTTGTATGGGGATGGGAGAAACCCGCCCAAATCAGCGTAGGTTAAACAGGCGTAAGAGGAAATAGCCACAATTGTCTCATCAGCTGGCATCCCCAGGACGTTGCAACGCAAGCGCTACAATGATGTCAGGAGACGGGGGAATCCCAAGCTTGCCAGCATAAATCGGGCACGCCGTGTAACGGTAGGTGGATCTGCCTCTACACAGGACCTGACGCCAGCAGAGGACATCGCTGCGTCCACCCTCACCGCTGAAAGCCAAGAAACGCAAGCAGTCCAACCCCAAAGGAGACTTATAAATCAAGTTCATATACATTAAGGTTTCTTATGAAAACATTTTAATTATTATTTACATAAAATAAACGTAATACAGCCACACAACAAGCTTATTAAAATATTTTAATCGTTATTTGCATGAAAAATTTTAACGCAGCCACACAATGAATAAAACTATCACCACAATGCTCACCACAATGATTTCCCTTATCTCATGTGTTAATATTTTTTAGTGTAACAATTTATGATTTGCAAAAATAACTGTTGCATCCGTGTAGATTAGAAAAGCAAAGAGTCAAGCATGCGTCCTTAAAATAACATAATGAACAACGCGCCACTGACTTTAGACTAGTTTTTTCTGGTCAGTGGCGCAATTGTTTTTTGAAACTGCAAAATAGCATCAGGGATGGTTTGCGCCGGAACACGCCTCTTTTGTTGCGCTGAATCGCCCAGAGAGCACAAGTTCTGGGCTTCATGCTTCACTGACAAACTCAATTGCGCTGGGTGCAAGATAGGGCCCACAGTCTTATGTTTATAACTGAATGCCATATGCGGTCAACAAATACGACTTCAGGAATACGCACCAAATTCCTGGCCACGACGCGTCCGGGAAAAATGGCACCTATGATCACCCTATCTATGGCTCCAAACAAAAGTTTTATTTTGTGCCACCATACTTACTCGTGTAACTACTCATGTAACAGTCTTTAAATAGGAAAAACATGGAAGTGTTTGGTGGCTTCTAAATTCATCTCTGTTTGGATCCTAAGGAATCAATGGGGCTAGGCTAAATGCTAACACATTCATGAGGCAATGTACAAAGATTAAAAGTGCACACATTGAAAAAGATAGGTATGTATTAATTCATCTAAGTTGAGGTATGAACATAGTAAAATATTGAAAAACTGTGGTGTTTTCCTTTAATATTTGTGAAGTAAAATTAATAGAATAACTCAAAATGAGGACCATCTGAGGATCTGTCAAGAGCACATTTCCCCTGACTGATGATTGGCTCAACATGATATTTTTAAATAGATTTGACTTCCTATTTTTTGGCTTACTTTATCAACTGCCAGGTATAAATACTGCATGTTAGCTTATAGATGATAACACATTCTGTGAAAGAAATTGATATCTTTAATATTGAGTAAGGTCATGTCAAAGATTGAAATCAATGTGAAATCAGTCAATAAAATAATTTGATTATGAGAATTTAACCAGAATTTCTCTGACAGGGTCACAAGTTGTCTAAATTTGTGTAAAAAAGTTGGAAAGTTCCTGTTAGAGTCAACAGTTTGTTCAAAACCTAAATACAATAGATAGTTACAAAGCTGCTCGGCTTAGCAACCATCACTAAGTTCTTCTCCTTGTATAAATCATAGAAATAAATCCATGCCCTCCAGAACGTCCCGCTAGTTTCTCACCCCACTTTTCCTTTTTACACCCAACTAAAGTCATGTTCTCACTCTCAGTGGGGTTCATGGAGGCATGGTGCTAGCATTGATTTGACTTATTTTTAAGGTTGAGAGTCCTTGGACATGAGCTTTTGAACTGCTGCCATCCCTTATGCTGGTTAAGAAAGCGATTATCCGCTGTGGTTGAGAATCCTCAGGCAGTATGACAGCTCTGCAGATGCAGTACAGTATGTAAGGAGGATCACATTACTGCAAGACTGTAATATTGTCACGCCATATTGTGTTCTACACACCCAACAGTGATGGGAAAAACCAGACCCTATATTTGGACATTTGGACAGAGCCTGTATCCGTTTATGTTGGATCCAACACAGTGATGTTTCTGTAGAAGATGTTGTTTAGAACCAATATGACTTTTCTTTCATTAGACACAACAGGATATTTTTAGAAGAATATTTACTCTTCTACTTGTACTTCACCTCAGTATAGCTACATATTATCACAAACACAAGAGGATACTCTAAAACGCGATTTAAAGATCCAATTAGGGACCTGCAAGAGCAAAACAACGTTCTATCAGCGATGAATCCCAGGCCAACAAATTTCTTGAAATGGCATATTAGGCATTCTCCCAAAACAGACTTGCAAAAAAGTTCCCAAAATAATTTGGACATGAGAGTTCGCACTGTTCTTCGCTTCCGGCGTCTCAGTGCTCTTTCTGTGTGAGGGGCTATTAGGGTTTAATTGTGAGTGGCCTGGGACAACCCAAAGAGGAGTGCAAGTGCTGTCCAAACCACAGCCAGATGCAGTGGTAATGCTTGGCACCGTTTGGCTGTTCTCTCCTTTCTCTCATTTTTTATCTCCAGTTTGTTAATATAAAAGAGTTCTAACTCAACATGAGACAAATAGAAAAAGATGAGCCATTATAAAAGCCTTTAAATGCATACCTGTGACTATATATTTTATTTTAATGTGCTTGGCAACACGTACGTTTACTTGTACTTTTTTTAAGAAATAAATCAGAATTATAAGTTTGGTCCATTTGTGCGAAAGACACTTGTGGCAGAACATAATGTGCACATAAATGGTGCATCCCAATTCAAAAGGCTTCATCATCCGAAGGCCGTATTCGAAGGGCAATTACATCACCTCGTATCAATTCGAAGGCTCCATCATGTATATAATATATAATATTCCAACATGTAAGCAAAAAAATTGCTTGCTGGGAAGCCTCCAGATGCGGCCTCAAAATGCGTCCTTTGTTTCCAGTGAAACATCAGATGGATCCTTCACAGCCGTGGCTATGCCAAGACTCAATGCGTGCCTGTGACATCTGGGTATATAAAAAATGTATAACTGTAGTTTCACAAGTTTGCATTAACATGTAATCAATAGGGAATGAGATAAAGCATATTTGGGGCTGTCCAACGGGAGGGCTCTGAGCTCGGAATATTACCCCCGAACCCAAAGTACTGCCCCCTAGCCTGGTTAAGTTTTTTGATAGGGTTTATTTCCAAATAAACTGAAAATGTCCTACTGACCTTCATTTCTATTTTGATTATATTGTTAACTTCTTTATAAACCTCAAACAAACATGTATACATTTATTGTGTCCTCCTCACTTTCTTTACTGTAGTTTCCTCTCACATTCCTGCCTAAAGGCTCATTATGCATCTCATTATGCAAGTCTTTTGTTTTCTTAGCTGTCAATCAATCCTTCTCGCATATGGCCCTTCTAAACAAAAAGTGTCTTACAATTTCAAAATCAATATATTGCTTTATGTGAATGAGTAGGCAGGATGATTTTCACATCATTTTAAAGAAAAAACTCTAGACTACTAGGATTCTGTTTAGAAACGTCTTGCGAAAACATGTTTAGTATGGGTTTTGTGGACTTATATCAGTGACTTAAACATTTAGCTTTTTTAAAAACCACACATAAAATGTACATACATGTAGCTCATATAATATTGTAGCCCAGTTTGTGCTGAACGCAGTGTTATGAGACACATGCCATTAACTCTTTCACCGCCAGAGTTTTAAAAAAAAAGTTGCCAGCCAGCGCCAGCGTTTTTCATGATTTTCACAAAAGTTTAATGTCTTCCAGAAAATGTTCTTCTTCAAATATATAAACATACAATATACCAAATGAAAGAACAGACCCTCTGCTTTCAAACAAACAAACAAACAAAAAAACGTTTCATCCTACCTTCAGTAGTTCTTTTGTAATCAGCTTTTGAATATGGGTAGGTTTCTGCAAAAACACCACATTTTGAGCAAAAAAAAAACAGAGATAATTACATTTTTGTGACGGACTTTTCATAGAGATCCCATTCAGAGCGATCTTTAAAACACACACGGACATGCAGCAGCTTGCCATAGGGCAATACTTCCGGGTTTAAAAAGTTGTGGAAAGGGTATTGCGGAAAGACTGAAAAACTCGTCATTGGCGGGGAAGCGTTTTCTCTTGATTGACGAGATAATATTAAAGAGTTAAAGAGTTAATATGTTTAAAGCAACTGAAAAAAACCCAAATGTAAGAGCATGTCAGAACCTGCCAGTGTCCCAAAATGGCCGGATCCCAGAGGGTTAAAACCAAACCATTCTCAGTAGTAACTTAGTTATGGTCTTGCAAAGCTTCATAGACAAATCATTTCCAAAGTGGCGTCACCAACGGACCTCACTAAAATGCCTCTGGGCGCAATTGGATAGACCTAAAACCAATCACAGCGAGGAAGGGGATGACGTATGCACCACTACCAGAGAGCTCGCCGCTCTTGCTAAGACCCATTCATTTAGCCACCAAAGTTGCAAGCTGGTACATCAGACTTTTGCCGAATCCAGTCGGTAAGACAGCGATAACATCTTTTTTAGATATGAAGGCTTCGGGTGTTGTTCTTTGCTCGGGTTTTAACGAAAAGGAAAAGACGCGATAGCTGATTCGAACAAGTGATGTTTCACAGCGCCATCCATCTGTGTAATGTACAAAATCTGCTTTACCGTTGCTGCTGTGCTGTCGTCATCATGTAAAGCCCACCCCAACGTTTCTGATTGGTGCCGCGATTTCTCGGCATTAGAAATGGGCTTGAATGGCCTCTTTGTCAGACTGCTTTCAGAGCAAATCTAAATTTACCGGAAGTTGTCTGGGTTTTCCCAGGCTACTGGCCCCCTTTAAAGAGTAACTAAACCGGTCAGAGCCTGACTCCACCCACTGCAATATTTGAAAAATGCAAGAAAAGTGGGCAGATCCCGACGGAGATAGAGGGGACGAACTAAGTGTGTGGTGAGATCGTAACAATGGCGTGGTGAGCTTGAACCTGCTTACGTCACGAGTTATTTCTTGGAGCCAACATCCAATAGGAAAATTCAACTGCAGTAGCCACCTTTCAACCTGAAGAGGGCAGCACTCAGACGTTTTTACACCATATATTGTAGTATTGAAACACTTTATATCCAAATGTCAAAAAACTTACTAAAAATCAATGAACAGCACTAATAAAGCATCATTTTTACAGATCATTAACTAAAAAAAGTTGGTTTAGGGTTTAGTTACTCTTTAACTGGGATAGATGTACTAGCTGAGCTTGGGGCAATGGGGTGGAGGAGGAACTGTCACGGGACAGACGGCTATTTATAGACACCTCTTCACAGTAATTGGTTGGATTACTTGACCATGCTCCTCCCGAACTTAGTTAAATAAACTTCATTAAATAAAAGTGTATATTTTGCAAATTAAAGGTCGTTTTCGCTGCTTTCCTATTATAAATGATATTTTAATGATGTGAATTAATATAATTGCTGTAATACTGTGCATGTTGTGTTTTACTTTTGTATACTTTAGTTTAATCCACATCAATGAATCATATTTTCTAAAATAAAAGAAAAAAAAATCTGGCTCCATATTTATTTTTAAAAGACTAAAACGGGCCAGTCGGTGGGAACAGCAGGTGAAGCAACTGCCCCCATAGGCTAGACCGTCTAATTTCAGTTATCTTTTTAAAGAGTCCTCGCCTTAAAAGTCTTCATCCTTCGAAGGATCAAACCTTTGTAATTGGGATGCAGCCAAAGACACCAGGCAGAGGCATTTTTGCAGGAGAGTCTCAGCTAATGAAAACAGTTTCAAACTAAACACAATCGTCAGATTCTTTATAGGATTTAATATTTGTGAGTGATTTGCTTTTTTAAAGGATTCAATAATAGTAATGACATCTAGTATGGAATGAGTTGAAAGAAACATTTCTGGTTTAGTCTAGATAGGTACATAAGACAATAAAGGTTGTAAAACAATATTGCACAGGGCCTGAAGTGGCTTTTCGCTTTAATAATCTCTTATTCAGTCCGACTTCTTGGTTTACACATAACCACTTTTTTATTTTCCCCCTGTTCTGTTCACCTCAACATTTTGGACAATAGCAATGCAGTAAGTTACTATAAATATTTCATTACGCTCTGCAGGGCAGGAAGATTATACCCTCTTTCTGACACATATTTGTAATGACATCGGAATACATTGGCAAAAAATCTACAGACAGATGTTGGGCATGAAATATTGATCCTATAAATCGTAACCTGGTTTCCTCGCGCACTATACAAGCCCGCACCGAGTTGTCTATTATTAATGACGAATGCGTTCTTCTGCGTTACTTTTGATTTGTTATATAGCTGCTCGGCTATTTTTTCTGCGCGTGTACATAATAAATGAGAGGCCTATGAAAAAGCAAACTCAGGTCTCTTCTGAAGGATGAATGGGTGAAATCTGTCTGTATCTGGCCCTTCGAATGGAGATGGCTTTCGCTATAAAGATATGCAGGAATGGAGATGTCTACGGCGATTCTGCCAACGCTGTCTCAGCTGTGAGACCGCCAGGTTCCTCCCACTGCTCTGGCACAAATAAAAGGGAATAATATGCCCTCTGTGCATGAACAGCATATTAATTCAAACAAAAGTGCTCTTTTATCTTGCACCGTTTTAGCCGGGAGAGAAAGTTACAGAGCCGGATTCCATTATGTGTATTTATAAAAATCTGTAGAAATGAGATTTAGCATCTGTGTCTTATTATGCTTTGTTATAATTGTTATAAATGGATAAAAAAATAGAAAAAATTATAAAGACATGCTTGTGCATTAAACAAATTTTGATTTATATTTTGCTTTATCAAAAGGAAGCCAAGGTTTGAAATGAAACAAAACTTGACCAGAACTAGTTTTACATTTAGCTTGATTTTGTGAGTGTACATAAACAGGCCTCAACCTGTTCACTTAAGCCTCTTTTTATGTTTTATTATTGGGTCTAAACTGAGATACAGTTGTATAATCCACACTGCTTTCTGTTGTAAAGAAAACAACTCAAAAGGGAAGTACAATTTCTTTGAATCACTATCAAAACTTTACCTGCCCAAATGACAAATGCCATTGCCAACAATGGATTATTTGCAACTGATGCCAGTTTTTTTTTTTTTTTTTTTTTAGGAAAGCTGCAAATAACTTTTTTTTTCTCAACAGCTTTTGTATGAAGATGAAGTGATTAAATGGAGTGTTGTTCATAAAAGCAATGACCATGGCATGCAGTATAGTCTCATAAACTATGCAGCATTATTATTATTACCTGTCGTGCCCCCCTGTACAAATTGGCCCTCATGTCCAAACTACAGTATTATATTTTTTCCATGTGTTTTACACAGTTTAACAGCCGCCTGTCCATGAAAAAAAGTTTCTTTACCTACTAAAAGCAAATGTTTGTGATGGTAAAATTAAAATTCTTTTTAGTACTAGAAAACTCAATACATTTTTTTTTTTTAGTTGATCAGTAATACAAGGTATACATATTATTCATTTTTTTATTTATTTATTGAACACAAAAACTTAGTGTTACATTTCTTGGGGTAAAGTTACAATTTGTGCCCCTTCCAAAATATGTAATTCATCCTGGCGCCACCAATGACATTACAGAACACATTGGGGTTGGCACAAATGTTAATCCTTTCTGCTAGTGAATTCATATTTCATATTATTTTGCCCGGGTCATGTTTTCTTGAGTAGTTTTGTTCAAGGTTTAAGGGTCGGTCATGTCACACAACCTGTCCATTCTGGCTCCTACCAAGTGACACCAAAGTTCCTCAGAGTCTGATTGGAAGCTGCTAAGAAATTTTTGCTATACTAACACTGCACATTTCTGTGGTTATTTGCATTTATTATTTTCATTATGCATTGCTATTTCACTCAATTCTATTCATAACCCAGATCTCAGACATGCACTAGTTTATGTTCATTGCTTCAACATCCTACACAGTCTCACGGAGGTTCGTGATATAGTCACGTAAATGTTGGATTCTTTTTTTCGTGATATTATCACGGATTTCTGCGTTTTTTCGTGATTGTATAACGAATCTCTGTTTTCTTGTGATTATCACGTATTTGTAACTCAACTGCTTTTTCCTATTTTCAAACCATTGTCGCTTCAGTTTAGGGTAAGATTTGGTGTTTGCATTAGATTGTCACGTTGTATATTGGTTTATACTATTTTTTATTTATTTATTGCTAAGTTTTTTTATATGTCACCTGGCATTAGGGTTAGAGTTGGGTTTGGGTAAGGATGTCATTTTATGTAAATCTAACCCTAAACCGAAACGACAATGGTAAGAAAATAGGACAAAACAGTTGAGTAAAAAATACGTGATAATCACACGAAAACAGAAATTCGTCTATATACGATCAAGAAAAAACGAGAAAATTTGTGATAATATCACGAAAAAAATAATCAAAAATGTATGTGACTATATAACCAAATTTCGTGAGACTGGGTTGCAACATCATGCTGACATCCAGCAGAGTTGGGTGCACACCAAAAAAAACTAATGTAAAAGCACCATTAGGACCCTATTTTAACGATCTAAGCGCAATGTCTAATGCGCGCAGCGTAACGTCTAAATGGGCGTGCCCGAATCCACTTTTGCTAATTTAACGACGAAAAAATGGTTTGAGCCCCAAGCGCATGGTCAAAAAGGGGTGGTCCTTTTGTTTAATGAGTAATAGGAGTATTTTGGGCGTAACCTGCAATAAACCAATGAGAGTCTCAGCTCTCATCCCCTTTAAAAGCCAGTTGCACTGGCGCTATGTCTAATCCCTATTTAGATGACAGACTTTGTAAACTGAAAAACTAAGCGGAGGAAGAAGATCCCCAGTTTAAGATTAATGTTAAATAATTGTGTTGTTTTTCACTTGTATTGAAATTGTTATTTTTTTATTAAAACCTTTAAAACCCATTTTCTTTTAGTCATGAAAGTAAAAAAGCAGGCTTTTAATTGGTTTAAATGTATGGCTATCCAACATCATCAAAAAATAATTTAAAAGTATGTAAGAAAAGGTTTGTACCCTAAAAATACTTTATTGGTAATAAACAAGAGATAAAGAATTTACAAACGTCTCTCCGCACGTTTCAGCACTTGGACAGCGTCAGTTTTTTTAAGAGCATTACTTAAAAATGTTTCTCATCTCACCATATCCACAGGTACAGAGTCATCATATACAATAAATCCGTGAGGTAGCATTAAAAAAAAAACATTTAAAAACAGATGTTTAAAGCAAAGCATTTATTTACTTATCAGGCTACAGGTGAAGCAGCTCTTTGCGCCTTCTAACGTCTCATAATCGGTCCTCATTTATGTCCAAGAGACTCAATAATAATCTTTTACATTCAATCCTTTAATCTTTCATATTTAAAAGCGTTTTTGTGCTGCTGTGCATTCATATATGTGATAAGCAAACCTGCGTTGTTGTCCCGTTTATAGGCGTATATTGCTAATGCGCTCTTTAAATTTACCAAAAACATATTTCAGTTGCCTCAAAATAACAACGCGCCAACAAGGCGCCTGAACACACCTCGTTTTCAGACCAGAACGCCCATGGGCCCAAAAGGGGGCACAAATGCATTTGCTATTTAAACAACGTGGCGCTAAATGTGAAAATGATAATTGCGCAGGGTGGAAACTAGCAAAAGACACTTGCGTTGCGCATTGCGCTGCATTGCGCCGGGTGTAAGATAGAGCCCTTAGAGTCTGATTTCTCTACCTTAAAGGAACAGTTCACTTCAGAAACTTGTATTTCTGAAGTGAAATATTTCCTTGTTCTGATGAACATGAAGGAAGATATTTTGATGAATGTATCCAAACCAATCACCAATCAAACCGTAGTAGGAAAAAAAATGCTATGGAAGTGAATGGGGCTCATGAACATTCCTCAAAATATCTTCCGTCATATTTATCAGAACAAAGAAATGTATGCAGGTTTGTAACAACATGATAGTGAGTAAATGATGACAGAAATGTAATCTTTGGGTGAACTATCCCTTTAAACAACTTAAACCGTTTAAGTTTTGATAATAGTTTGTCTTTTGATTGGTTCTGCATTCTGCAATGTGCGCCACTGCCGTTGGGTTTAATGATGGTGGGAAATGCATGGAGGAGGCGATGGGCTTAATTGGCATGCAGGGAAAGTAAACGTTCTCACTCTGTTGATCAGACGAGCAGCGGGGCATGACAGGCATACAGTATCTCATAGACTTCATTAGAGCCGCGGCCTGAGCCGTGAGGGGCCGCAGAGGAAGCCAAGGGGGTTGTGGGTACTACACAGTCTATGCTAAGCAGTCTGGGACGAGTGCCTGCGATTCCATATCTGAGCAACTGCATGAAAATAAGACAGGAAACCTGAGATGCTTTTAATTCATTTTTATGTGGGGATTATTATCGGAAACCGCTGCACGTGGATAATAAACTGTTGAGGTTCACGCAGTGAAAATCTACAACGGAGACAAATTTGTCTAAGTGGGTTTTGAAGAAATGTGCACTGATTTCTGCTCTTGATAAACAGGGCAACGATTTGTCTCCTTTCTTTGGCTTCTGCCTTCTTAATTTAACAAATGTGACTTGTATTCTGCATGGATCATTAATTCTCAATGCTTTCAGGGGGCTTTTAAGCATACAGAGATTGAAATGAATAACATAAACAAGTCTGACTGAGTCCAGATTTGCTTTTTCAAACCGTTCTGAACCCGCTGCCCTCTCACTCACCGAAGACTTTTCATTCATGTTGACAGTTTTTTGAGGCCAACCCAAAGTGTACATAACACCTCTAGCCAGATGCGTCATGCATAAAAAGCCCACACCTGTCATTGCTGAGTGAATGAAAATGTGCTGGCAATGAATTGTAAAATGTAAAGGCTGTAGAAATAACTTTCACGTGTGTAATTTTGCTATTTAATCAAATAAAGAATACATTTGTATTCTACTCCTCTTGCATGCTAAGAGGACACAGAATGAGCCAGTAAAATAAGTCTTGCATCCAGCTCGATCCAACTACCTAATCACCCCCCCATCACTGTCCTATCAAGCCTGCCCCCTACGTTAGCTGACTTCCGGGAGAAGGACGCTGATCTTCGGCTTGGTCAGCGCTTGCTGAGCTGGCCCTGCTTTGGCTGAGCTGTGGGGAGATGGATGCACTGATCACAGGCCTAATTATGCTGAACCATCAGCGGCCTGACCTCACTGAGTGGGCAAATCACCTTTCCAAATAGAGAAAGTGGCCGGGGAATTCTGCTGTTGTCTCTTTAGTGGGATAACTAATGGTATTGAGAATGAAAATGAGGGGCGCAAGTCAAGAGCCTGTTAAGACCTCTCAGCACTGAAGCAGTGCTGGGAATACTACGATACCTGATGGGTCAAAATGTTTTAGCAAGGGTGAACACAATTTGTGAGACGCTTAAAGACTGGTAAACATTCAATGCAAAAAATTGATTTTGTGTATTTGGTATAATACAATGTGTTAACGTGGTTTAAGATTAAAAAACACATTATTTTCCACATTTTGTACATTTTTGTTGCACCGGATATCCCTGCCTTTCTTAAACGCCCTGTGTTCGCGATTCTAATCTAATCTGTACGTTGTGATTGGCCCCTTAATACCTTTGCTGTCAGCTGAAGAATGTGACGCTCCTTACCATGTTTGAATGATTCAGTCGCAATGCAACGCATTATTCGATCAACTTTGCCAGAGCGGCAAAAGTAAGGATACAAAAACATAAAACCATGTTTGCATTTGTGATCGTAGAAACAACAAACGACAAGTGCTACTCGTATTTGAGTCATGGTTTAGTCATAGGAAAATTATTTAAATATGAAAACATAGACTACTTACAGGGTATATTTCAGAAGCGGGCAGAATTCCGTCCCAGGAAGTAAACTGTTGCCTACAATCCATGCATTTATTTGTAGTCCATGAAAAGAGATTTACATTGGAAACGATAACTCGGATCATCGTTTACTTTGGGATTTGTACCTTTTGCAAATCGTTAACATGTACTAATACACACTGACACACCAAAGAAAATGTAAAATTGTTAATTGGACCATAGTTGCTCTTTAAGGTGTTGCTAGGTGATTTCTACAGTCCTCTGGTTGATTGTTAATGTGATGCTAGGTGGCTGCTAGAGTGCTCTGGTTGATGGTTTAAGTCCTATTTATAGTCGTGCATAAGGTCTATGCCGTAGCTACGCCGTAGGTTATCCATAGCCTCTGCATAGCCTGACGTACACCTTGCCAAATTTTTTACAGCGTGTCAGTTCTACGTGAACCGCAAGCACTGTGATTGGTCCACTAGGACCCCTCCCATCAGGTAAAAAACTGCATCATAGGTATTTCCGTTTGCGACAGTAAGAACAAAGATGGGTCAAGTTGAGGAGTGATTTAACGCAAACTGCAAACTTAGTCGCTCTTTATTTACTTCCATCACTGCTGGTCATCTCAAAACATACACAACAAGCTGCTGTTTCTTCTTTGCTTGTGGGTTAAACTGGCCAAGCTTCTTCTTCATTGACGGTCGCACTGCTACTATGGTAACATGCGTGAATACTGCCTGCCAGTGGTCTGCATGCGTGTTTGCACCTCGATGAGGACGACGACGCAAAAGTATAAATGAAAACCGACGCGTAACCGACACCATCGCGGCTACGTCGTAGGACCTACACACAACTATAGCGAGCCCTTCAGGTGTTGCTAGGCAGTCATTAGAATGCTCTGGTTTGATTGGAAAGGTGTAGCTAGGCGGTTGCTAGAATGCTTTAGTCGTTTGTTAATGTGTTGCTAGGTGCTCGCTAGGGAGTTCTGGTGGCCTCTATTGCATCGCAAAGAAGTTGACGATGTGTTTGGGCAGTTCCTAGAGCAGGGTAGGCAATGTCTGTACTGGAGTGTCCTGCAGAGTTTAGCTCCAACTCTAATCAAACACACCTGAACAACTAATCAAGGTCTAAAGAATCACCTAGGCTGTGTCCGAAACTGCATACTGTTCAGTAGATGAAGTACTTACTTACTGACTGTTAAAACAGTAGGTACTGTATAGCAGTGGTCACCAATCTTGGTCCTGGAGGGCCGGTGTCTCTGCAGAGTTTAGCTCCAACCCTAATCAACCACACCTGAAGCACCTTAATTAGCTGCTTCAAGTGTGTTTGATTAGGATTGGAGCTAAACCTTGCAGAGACACCGGCCCTCCAGGACAAGGATTGGTGACCACTGCTGTATAGTATGAATCCTGGTAGTATGAATACGATTCGGACATACTACCATACTACCATCCGCCATGTTGATACATCATGTAAAATACGTCATCATCACGTCATGTCATACCAGCGCAAAAATGGCAGCATCGCTGCTTTCACCTTTCTTGTTCGTTGCATAAGGGGGCGTGCACACCAACACTTTTACGCCCACGGTCGGCGCATGTTTTCAATTGTTTTCCATGGAAGCTCAGCGTTTTTCAAATAAGCCAGCAGCTAGCGGTTTTTCCGCGCTCAGCGCTGAGCACCGAGAGTTGAGAAATGTTCAACTTTGGAAGAAAAGCTCCGCTCGTCAATGTCAGTTCTCACGCGGCCGTCCAATCACAGTGGAGGTGGGGCGGGACAAGTATCACAGCAACCAACCGTCTCACAGCTGACGTATCAGAGCTACCAAAGCGCTTAGCTGAAGAAAGCTGGCACTCAGCTGAAAAACAGCTGGCATTCGGCGTTGTCCAGGCGTTTTCAGCCGCGTTTAAAAGTTTTGGTGTGTCCAGCCCCTAACTCCGCTCCTGGGGCATCATGGGATAGTGAAGTGTCCATCGTATGCACGCTTCAAAATCTAACCAGAAGTAGTAGGTCATCCGGGTACTTTTCGCATACTGTTTTTGGAATACTACGTATTCGGACATACTACTCACCTCGCCTACTGCTTTTCTCCCTATTATATAGTATGGATGTAGGCGGTTTCGGACCAAGCACTAAAAACTACAAGTAGGTAAGGGTTTGTCAGGGTTGGAGCTAAAATCTGCAGGACTTTGGCACTCCAGGACCGACGTTGCCAACCACTGTCCTAGAGTGTTGTTTATTATTGTTATAGCAATTTTTTGTGTTATTTTACCCAGTTAAAAGTTAATAAAGATCGTAAACCTAATCATAATCTTTATAAAACTAATAGCACAAATCCTTCATGTCCAAAGCAAAAAAATCATGACAAATTACATTTAATATTAAGTTTAAACCCAAAGCATGAGTAATTAGCAAACATTATCAGTTCACCTTACTGTAAACAGCACCAACATGCTGCAGGCATGGTACACCTACAAACATGTTGACATGTTTTCTGACAATTGTGGCCAAATATTTAGAAACAGGGATGGGCGTTCCTTTTTATAAACCAACATCCCCTTAAAATAGATCCCTAAATTGACACCATACATAATATTCATCCAAGCATGCATGGAGCATTCACAGCAAGTGACTGTTAATAATGTGTTCGAACTGAACAATTATATCGCAGTATTTGAGCTACCATGTGAGAAGGGAAAAGCACCCTCTTTTACTCTTCTCTGAGAGAACAGGCAGGCAAAGCAGCAGCGATACAGTATGCAAATGAAAACATGCTAATGTATGGGAACCAAACTCTACAGCGGGAATCAGGAGTGACATATGCAAGTCTTCTGTTTATGAGAGAGACAAAAAATCTGACTGGGAATAAGTAAAGTATTTTATGGGAAAGGAAAGTAGCTTTCCCTTTACAATGTTGGCGATATAATGGAGCTATTAACCAAATAACATTTAACCACAATGTTTGTGTACTTGTTTGCAGTTAGTGGACAAGGGGTGGAATGCATAGCCCACATTTATGGGCTGTTTGGTGACAATCTGCTTTAAGCATTATCTGAACGGCACAATGTGGCCTTGGCTATTTATGGGAAAGTCACCCCTTGCTCATTAGGGGTTTGGCACTGATGCAAGCAATAAGGTCCTGTTGACCTGCGCTCCCATTTTGACGTGCAGGGAATTGTTTGCTTTCCAGTTCAAAACATTAAGAAAGAAGTTAATCTTTTGGACTTTTTATGGAAATACATTTATGGAAATGCATGCAAATATTGTGTATGGTATCTTTAAAAAATGTTGAATTGTATGGGTATCCTTAAGGACCATAAGGTGCCAATAGGCTTTATGTCCAGCTGCACTACTTCCTGAACTTCAGCCAGCTTCTTGTTTCCTGTCTGCCATTATTGGACAAACTGATTAATCCAAGTGTGCCTGACCTCAGTAGTCACAACAACAATAATCAGACACACCTGGATTAATCAGTTTGTCCAATAATGGCAGACAGGAAACAAGGAGCTGGCTGAAGTTCAGGAAGTAGTGCAGCTGGGCATAAACCCTATTACAAGCAAATGATGCCAATAGTATGTTATCTATAACTTTTTAAGGAAGTGCAACTTAATACATCAAAATAAATCAAAGTGATCCTTGCTGATGTATTGTAAGTGATGTTTGTGAATTTCAAAATTTACTAAAGGAGAGTACAATTATGGTTATTAATATTTATATAATTACCATACAATGATACTTGTAGCTCAGATAGTAGAGCATTGCATCAGCAAGGTCATTGGTTCGAATCCTAGATAACCCACATGCTTTTGAATGAACTGTCTGCCAGATGCATAAATGTAAATGGCGCAACCCCAGAATATTCTTGCAAGGTTACTAGGAGATTTTTTTTGGTCACATTATACTGTATGTCACATCATGGCATTGTGGGAAACAATATGAGATGTTATGTTTATGTTTAGACCTTATTGCACATTATCGCTGCACTTCTGACAAAAGTGTCATCGCGCTCTCACCGGCGTGAAATTGTATGCTTAACTTCACACCTTTAATATTGCCCCCCGCTCATTGCGCATCTGTAAATTACAGCGACCTGACACGCACATGCTGCCGCAGGACACGGAAGACGTGTAAAACGTGACAGGGGTCAATGCATCCTTCGTGCTCCATAAATTACTTTCGCGAGAGAATGCGCGTTTAATCACAGTCTGCTAAACATGACGGAGCAAGCCGCTCTGACCTTCCAATGATTAAAATGCAAATGACCTGTTGCTGTTCACGTGTGCTGATTTGATCTGACATTGCTTCCCTGTTGCGACCCCCCTTTCTCACCCCCCACCCCTCCTTTTTAACTTTATTTCACCCCGTCAGACGCTCGCAGTACCGGGGCATGTCAATTTTTATGACATGTTTATTGCCGTTCTCATTATTTGATCTTTTAAAACCCTCCGACTGAAACATGAATGCAATAGACACAGCTGAAGATGCTACAGTTCACACCTGTCTGTAAACAACATGGCATACAAAGTCACACCTCACCTACTATGTCCGATATCAATATTTTACTGAAATAAAGTTTGGTATATAAAAAGTTTATTTGGGAACTTAGTTTTTTCCATGAGAATCGTACGTTTTGGACGATTAACTTTGCCAACTCATAAAGTATGTAAGAATTCTTGTGAAATCAGGCTGGAGTTTCTCTCTGTATGACTGCAAGTTCTGTTACATACTGTAAACACTGTTACTCTTACTTGGTAACAGAGTTTGACAGTAACAGAACTGACACCGACTAATTTGGACAACAGGAAATCATAATTTTCAGCTTTATAAGACATAAAAAAATATATTGTTCTGGCCTGTAACATCTTATGATCCATGACGATGAGTACCAGATTGATTTAAAGGGGCAGTGAATCAAAAAATGAATTTTAACTTGATATTCTGTTATTTAAGAGGTCAACTACTTAAATGAACATCCTGCAAGTTTCAGAACTGAAAACATACTCTTTACTGGCACCAAGCCATTAAAACACTCGATTCAGGAATATTCTGAAATATGACGTCAGATGACACACGTGTGGGCCAGGGGTAAAGCAAACCATGCAGTGTCTCAACAATCAGTAAACATGTCTTTAAAGATTGCCAAATGTAACCAAAGTGACTTTTAAAAATTTTTTTTCTGAGAGACTTTTATTTTGAAGCGGTGATCTGTTATGAGTACCCATGGAAACAGAGTGTTCGGTTGTGGAAGAACCGTCTGGGAAGAACACAAACACTATATAACCTTAACTCGGAGGCTCGGAACATAACATTAGGAATGTGTGGTTAAAGTTTGTTTTTGAAGAAGTTCCAGCTCGCGTGGGGAGTGTTTGTTTACTTTGTGTACCGCGGATTCATTCATTTGTAAAGAAGTCGTTGCTGAATTTGCAGAAAGACTGCAATTAAAAGCACCACTAATATTGGATCTGACAAAAAAGACACAGCAGCACGCACGGTATGTAAAACATTTCACTTTGTTTAAGCTAACAATACTGCGTTTCACTATTGCTTTGTAAGAGATGTCCTGTTGTAACATCCGTGTCTAAACACGTATGTTTGACTGTTTTAATTTACTAAAAACATTAAACGATTAATAAAGGTGCAACACTTAACAACACGACTGTAATTTAACGGTAGAAATATACAAAGTTAGTGATAAGAAAGAACTTACCAGCCGCAATTTAGATTCTGATGCGCGCTTACTGTGTTGTATACGGCATTTTAGCCGAGTTGCGTTTGAAAGGTCAAACACTCAACAAAGCTTTTTAATCATATAACTGTGGTATATAAAGTTACGTGTATATAAGAGCAACCTCACAAGCACAATAGAAATATAGAAAGTTATTGATAAGGATTTATCAGCTGCAGTTTAGATTCTGATGCGCGCTTACTGTGTTGTATACGGTAATTTAGTCACGTCGAGTTTAAAGTTTTGTTTATACTTTACTATACGTATTGTCATTTATGTGTATCATCTTTAGCACCCAGAATCTTTTGTGGCCCAAACATATATGTGTTCGGCTGCTATTTTTACACATGAATGTTTTTAAAACATTTCCCCATATGTTAAGACAGGGAATGAAGCTATCCAATCATCGCCATTAAATGACTTTGGAAACCAAATGTACCTGTAATTATAAAATCACCCACTTGCTTTTAAACGACAATGATTGAATTTACTGCATAAAACATGGAGAAACTGCAAATAAGGTTTGATATCTTTGTGTAGTTTGAAAGATGTGTAGCTACTATTGGCTAGCATGTCAGTCCTTGGCTATATAGGCTTTTAACATTCCTAAGTGCTTTAAATGAAACATTAGTCTAAACTGTACAAGGTGGGAGATGTTTTATGGCAGACATACTTGACCCAAGGCCATTCCGGTTAAATATCAAAAAATAAGAGATGTTCTTCATACAGCATCACTCAGTTTTAATCTGTGACGGAGATAAATGGACAGGTGAGGTGAGTTCAAGAGAAACTTTGCAATGACCTTTCTTAAAGAAGCGTTGTATTTGCTTTTTCTCTTATAAACCCGATGCACCCTTTATATTATTCATGCATTTGTGCAACCTTTTCAAAAGGTTCACTGTCTTAATGACATGGGTAGATGGGTTGTGCTCCTATACAAGTAAAGCCATTGAGGAAAGAGCAGAAATACCAATGCATCTTCTAAACAAATAAATACAGATGAGATAAACCTTTTGTGGCCTTTAGAAAGAAAATAATTAACATTAACATTTTTGCATTAAGATATCTAAAAATGACTAGCACAGTGTTATATGAGGATTTATTGTAAATTCAGAGAATTGCCGTTTAAACCAGCACCCCACCCCTGTTCAAAGGGCCATTTGTCAATGGCATCATGTCCGGTTTATCCTGGGTTTCTGCTTTTGCTGCTATAGAAACATCAGGTGTGTTTGACTTCATGTGGCACTGTGCAGATCGATCAGCGTATGAGATCAAAGTAATAGAGAAATACCACAACACAAGGGATTAAGTTGTTAGGAAATATTGTATATAAGCGACTGACATGAGAGGACGGTCACAATTTACATTAACTGTCTTAACGTTCCTAAAAATGTCACCTTTTGAAAGAAGGTACTTGAGTCATTAGGATTAGCATTTCGGGAATCAGAGACGGGTGTGCTTTCTATTGATTGACAGTTTGCCACCACCCAGAACACCCTAGCAACCACTCACCCATGCCCTAGCAACCAACCTCAACGCCCAGTGAATTGTGCACGGAAAAGCACCATTTATTTCATGACTGTAATCAACTATTAATAAAAAGAATGTCTCAATGCTCGCCAACAGTTATGTGCTTTTATAATATATATATATATTTCTCTAGCTTAGTGACAAGAATGAATGCGTTTTTAAATGAGTTAGTTAAGAAAACAGAGTGAGATCTCATAGATTTGTGAAATGCTTGTATAATGAACTGGTTATTTTGCAAGCTCATACTGTTTTGCATTAGAGGACGTCTGAATAGATTTGACTATAAGCACAAAGTGTGAAATTGGAATACAAAATTATCGAGACTTCTCACTTTCTCTCTCTTATGGCCACGTATAACACTCGGAGCGGAGGCAGTTGTCATGGTGATTAATGTAGCAACAGGAAAGTTAACCTGCAGAAGAGAGGCATGCGGCGAGATTCTGAAAGCATTTCAATCTTTGACGTAAACTAATAGAAGCTTGCTCTCCCCCTCAGGTGTTGAGAATACACGATTATAGACCGCTAGCCTCACCGGCTTTCGGAGGCCAATATCTCAATGGGTGTCTGGGTGAAATCCATTGAGTTCAGCTGGTAAGAGCACATTTGCATCAAGGGCGCACGAACACAACCTGCAAGCTATATCAAATAAAACGTAAAGATTTAATTTGCACCCACTAGTGTTAGTTAAAGCCATAACTGTTACAATGTAATAACAATGTAAGTACAAAGTCATAAACGAGAGCGATTTGTAATAAATATACAATTATTTTGATATTTGCACTATTGTTTTTGCCTCGGATGTGCATGTTAAACTTTTATACCCCGTATCCCATCATGTGTCATCAGTTTATTTTAAATGAATCGTTTGTTTTGTATGATTCACTTCATACATATTTGCTAACTCATTTAATACAGGTACGTACAAATTCCTGTGAGATCATGTTGCCCATACAGTAGGTAACCAAGATAACTCCACATCGAAACACCCAACAAACCCTAGCATTGAGTTTTGCACAGGCAAACTCGCATTTTATTTAAACAAATGTACACATTTAATAAGGTCATTGATTATAATGTCATGTAATTTGTGTAATAACAGCAAGGTCATAAATGTTTCCGTAAACCTTAAAACATCCAACCACTTGTGCTGCTAAATTGCCGTACAGTGTGTCTCGGACCTGGCAGCCTGCTGTATATTATTTGTACCACCACAGATGCCTAATGGCAGCTATTTGAAATACCCAAGTCTGTGGGAATGCATTACATCTTTAGGAAAAAAAAGCTCAGTTTAGTTTTAAAGATTAAAGGCTCAATAAAGAAAGTGGAAGATGAGGATAAACATAATATTAAGGATCGTTATAAAGGTGCATGCATTTTTTTCCTTATGCCACAGACTGTGACCCATCAACTCTGGGTTTATAGTACTAAATAACAGTTTGGCTCTTGATGTCTAATCACTATTGTACACTCCCACTTATGTCGGTGACACACTAACAATCATGGGTGTTGTTTTAATGACTGTTTACATAGTGATCGTCCCTTTCTTAGATTCTGACTCATTCTGTATCCTGATGCTATACTCACGTACTGCTGAGATGAATTGATTCTTTTATTATTATATATTTAATTTAGAAGATTAATCGCGATTAATCGCATAAAAAATAAAAGTGATTTTTGGCGTAATATATGAGTGCGTGCTGTGTCTAATTATTAAGTATATTTAACCACACACACATTCATATATTAATTTCAGAATTGTTTTATTTATAAATCATTTTTTTAATTTATATTTAATATAGAATATTTAAAAATATCAATATATATATAAACATGTAAATGTTTCTTAAATACATACATGAATGTTTGTGTATTTATTTATACATAATAATTACACACAGCACACACTCAAATATTATGCCAAAATTACTGTTATTTTGTATGCGATTAATCGCAATTAATCTTTGCCCAGCACTAATTTAATTATATTTGTAAATAAATTTTGAGAAAAAAAAATTAGACTACAAATATTAGGGGGAACCGGGGCAAAAGTAACGCGGGACGAAAGTAACAAAGGGATTTTCTCCGAGCCCTGATAACATTTAAACCTCAACTATGACAGCATCTTTAGCACACAAACCCTTGACAGACATGACAAATATCGCGTTATTTACTCACTGTGGATCCAGAAAGGTGTTTTCAACCATGATGAGTAAATTCTTAAAGCGGTCATTTTTTTCTTATAAGTTATAACGCGTATGTGTTAAAGTACTGATCAATCTACGGGTTATTTAGTGACCTAACACATCCTAAAGTTTCACTTAAAATAAAAGTAAAATCGTGTTTAAATGTAAGGAGATATTGTCGGGACAAAAGTAATACTTGTTACTTTTGTCCTGCTGCTAATACTGTTGTATATGTTGAAAATTGATATTATTTTAATTTGATTTAATTTCATTTTCATAGTGTTCAAAATAAAAATGTTTTATTCTCAACAATTAAAGTTTGTACTGTTGGTTGCTTTTGAAACATTTGATAAAACTGAAATTTAAATGACAAGATATTACAAGATAAATTACAAAATATGTTTACAGTTACATATTAACAAGGTCATAGTCATGAATATTTAATGAAAACAAGTGTAACACAAAAATGTATCTTGTTTTGTTGTGTTATACTTTTGATCCACCTGTGTGTTACTTTCTTCCCTGCAGGTGGGGTCGAAAGTAACAATTCACTACTTATGTTTAAAGTGAAATTATACTGAAGTCGTTTTACTTTTTTTTTATTCCACCTGGTATTGATAGACAACCCTTATAAGTAAAAATATATCGCTCTCTATAACAATACAAGTTTTTCTGAAAAATTTTACTTTTGCCCCTGCACCCTAAAGATGTTTTTTGAAGAGTGTGAAATACGAGAGCCTGATCTTATAAAAAAATCATACATATTTTACATGTTTGCTAATTTTTATGAATTTGTACAAAGTTAACTGTGCAAAAACTTACAATTAGCATAAAAAAACAATAATGAAACCCCACCCTTAACCTCACCCCTAACTCCAATCTCACAGGGGCAAAGGCTAATGGTTAAAAAAATGTACAAATGTGATAGTATGAACATTGAATTAGCCACCTTGTAAAATATGTATGAATTGCCATGTGATCGTGTTGACCAATTATGTAGAGTTTCCAGGTGTCCCTGTGTGACTCATAATATTTGGTTATATTTTTGCATCTTACATTTATGCTAAGCTGACATTTTAATACAAAATGACAAATACAGTGTAGGCTGATGTACTACATATCACTTACCTCACTGTACTGTACTGTATATCATAATTAAATTGTAAAAATTTGGATCATCAAAATCTGATATCAAATTGATTTTAATCTTTGACATGATCTTACTCAGTCAATATTACAGATATCAAGGTTCTATTTTTACATAATGTTCTTTGCATTATATAGGATGATTATGTAGAAAACAGTAAATCACTTTAGAAACTTTAGCTGGGTTGTCACAGACAATGTATATTTACAGGTTCAGAAAATAATTGGATTAAATGACAATATTATCATATTATACCTTCTTTAATGTAAACTGTTAACATGTATTTAGAATATCCTCAAACTGGTGGTTCCCAAACTTGGGGCCCTGAGATGATGCCAGGGGGGCCGGGGTTTTATTTATAAAATAAATGAATATATCATAAATTCTTTGTAATTAAATCTCAGAAAATAAGGCTAGCACTTCATTGTATAATTAATATGTTTAATTTATTTCAAATATTAAGTTGTGAAATATTTTATGTCATAAATTTTCTTTTGTAGTGCCACGTCGGGATGCACAGTATACAAGGGGGGCCACACACCGAAAAAAATTGAGAACCACTGCTCTAAAGCACTTTTAACAAAACCAGTCAAGCTGTTTTCAAACAATTTCGAGGCTTTTTTACATTAAGGCATATTTGTGGAGCCAAAGTAACATTTCAGTCTACAAGAATGAATATGAATGAATGTCACACAGAGGTCATTAGGTAACAACAGTAATGTGACATGGTCAACACAAGTGATGTCACAATAGAGAAAATGATGGCTTGAGACATCAATATCTTATCTTCATCAAACGGCAAATACTAACAGATCTCAGTATGACATGACATGAGCTCTTTGAGGGCTGCGTTTTCATGTTCAAATGAGTCGTTAAGCCTTTCTATGATGTTTATGAAGAAAATGAATCTGATTTGAAAAGAATGCGCGTCTCTCGTTCTTTATGCAACTACCAACAAAAAAGTTGAATGCGTGTTTGTGGCACACTCTCAGATCTCTCTTCACCCTGCCTCCATTTCCTCTTTAATACGTTTCAGCGTTCATGAGCACTAACTGCGAGATGCTAATTGGATAAAGTATCCGCTTTAAAAAATAAATAGCCCTGCTTTTAATGAGTGGACAGGATGCAGACAAAAGCCAATCATGAGGATGAACCACAACGGAAGAAAGATGATGATCATAAAAACATGTTGACAGTTACTAAATGACCTTATTTTATTTATGCTCTTGTCTTGACAATTGGCAATCAAATCTAAAGTGTTGAATGCAACTAGATTTACTTTCTAAGGAAAAACAATTGCGCAAAACTCAACCCCATAATGCTCACGTGTGTATGATTATATGATTGCTAAGGTGTAATGACACACAGGAATTCATTAAAACATAAACGTACAAAATGTACGATTATTGAAAAAAGCTATAAAAAAGTAAAAGCAATAAAATAAACAGTCCCACCCATAAACCTGCGTCACTGTGCCGGATGCAAGTTGTAGTAAAACGGATGAATGAATCATACAAATTCATATGAATTAACCAGCTTGTAAAAGAGTTACAAATTAACGTAAGATTGTTTATGATGTTATTTGCTGTGCAGTTATTTTTGTATAAGTTGCGTCACTGTAAAAAGTAAAAAAAAAAGATTAATTTCTTCAAATTTAAGTTAAATAAACATAATTATTTAAAGAGCACCTATTGTCCGATTCACATTTTTTCCTGTTTTTTGATGTTTAAGTGTGTATTAGTACATGTTAACTATATGCAAAAGGTACATACACCAATAAACGATGGCGCTAGTTATCATCTCCAACGTAAATCTCTTTTCTTGGACTACAACAAATACATGGTTGTAGGGAAAAGTTTACTTCCTGGGATTGGTGGTGTAAAGAAGACCGACGTTATCATAATTTCGTCACGCTTGAACACACGGCCTGGAACCCCGGATTTCCACCGACTGCGGAACGGCTGCGGATCCGTTGCGGAACGGTGGCGGAGTCAATCGGTTTCCATTCAAGTCAATGTGTGTATTTCCACTGACTGCGCTCCGAATCCGTCACAGCTCCGGCCAACCGCAGCCCTCTGGCACAAATATGCAGAGCTTCTATTTTTGACGGATGCCGGATAGCTCCGCAGGGCGGAGCCATGACTTTATCGCGTGATCATACCTGAATTCGCGAGATCTCGTGTTTTTTTCTTTTGTTAAATCTTTGCAATACAAACATTACAAAGTCATTAGTTAGTAGTTAAATGATAAAGTATATGGTATAATAAATACATTAAAGATAGAGCATAAATAAATGGTTTTAGCAGCTTTCTTATTTTTTGAATTTTGGATGGATTTGATGTACTGCTCTGTCTACGCGAGATCTCGTGTTGTGATCTGGGCTGGTTTGTTAAAACGTCATAATTAAGTCATAATTGGCGGAGACAGAACTAGGAATCGCGCGATCATCACGTGAATTTGCGAGACCTCATGGGTCCTCGTCACTTCAGCACGCAGCCGCTCTGCAACCAATACGGAACTGGTGGGTATTGACGGACGGCCGAGTGCGGAGCCGTAACGCAGCGGAGCAGATCTGCAGCCGCTCCGCAGTCGGTGGAAATCCGGCGTAACTTAACTTCTGTTAGCAACCGAATCTTTCAAACATGGTAAGGAGCGTCACATTTCCCGCTGACATCATAGGTATTCAGACCAATCACAACATACAGATTAGCTGGCCAATCAGGGACACAGAGCTTTTCAAATCCGTGTGTTTAAGGAAGAAAGTGAAATCTGGATCTACAAAAATTTACGGTATGTGGAAAATAATGTGTTTTTTTTAACCATAACACACGCAAACACATTGTATCATACCAAATACACAAAATAACGCTGTTTTTAGCAATGAAATAGGTGCACTTTAAGTGCTACAAATTTAAGTATTTTACATATTACAGTGTACATGGGCTTAGGTATAGGTTTCCCATTCCTATTTATCATTTTTTTTAAAAACAAACTCACCTTCTTTAACCCCTGTTGCTTCATACCGCTCAGATTTTTACACCCACCCCCTGGCAAAAGGAGCCTTTGATGTTGTGACATTGCTTTTAACTTCAGCTCGCCTGACAATATTTCACCTTTGGATTTTTCAAAAAGCAGAGTGCAAATGCTGTAGGATTTCGAACTTCAATGTAAAGTTCAGCGAACTTCACAGTAAAAGGGTCAGAAGCCACATTTGGTAATGAATTACGATAGGGTCCCAAAGCATTAAATGCGCATTACGGTATGACATGGGTCGTATGTTAAAGTGATTTATCTGCATTTGTTAATCCTAGATTATGAGTTCCCCCTGTGTTAAACGTGGGAAAGCACGCACGCATACAAACGCATACTGTATGTCGCATAAAACTCTTGCTTCATTTTTCTCGACCGCCGGTCTGATTTTATGACCATTAATGAATCATTACGTATGTAAATGTAGATGTTTTAAAGCGTTGATCTTCACTTTTAAACATCATAAACTGGGACTGAGATCCATCACTAAAATTTAATGATGAATCTGGGAGCACTTGACCTTTAAAGGATTGATGACGCTATGTGGCTATTGGAGACTGCATATAATTGCTTTCATTTTTGGGTCTGGAAGCTGCACAGATTACTGAGCGAGTTCTTATTGTAGCTCAGTATTTCAAAATAAACAGAGCGTCGCTGAGAAACAACTACTAGTGTGTCGTCAGGGGCGTAACCTTAATTATGCAACGCAACAAGTTTCCCACGATCTTTGCTGTCGTTGAACTGCTGCATTGTGAAATTTTACACTAGTGCAAGGAGCTCTGCAGGTGTCTACTTGTACTGGTACAGTAGGGTTTCAAAGTCTGAGAAGTCTATCAATAGTTCATCATAAGTAATACGTTTTAATTTTAGAAATGCTCAAGATTTTGCTCTTTTCTAGGTCACTAATCAAATGCATGCAAATTATTGACATTGGTCATGTTACATTTGCACAATAGGTCTGACTCACTTTCATTGAAGTACACAAGACGCAAGAATTCGTGAAAATGCATGAAATTAGAAACATGCAAAATCCATGCTCTCAGGGTTTGGGACCCCACTATACATGTTTTGTATATTAAACTCAAATTGTTTTGGTCTGCTGTCCAATAAGCCGCACTGCCTTATTCATGTCAAATTGGATCAGCTTCATTAAATTATTTGTGGATTTCTATAAATACAAATATAATGTTTTGTATATCAATTGAATGAGAACACCAATGGATGAAAGCCACCAAATTCTTGGCAAAACATTTCAGTGCTCCACCTGTCAGAAATCACCAAGGGCATAATTCCCCCTTTAGCGGTTCACAAAGGTGGCTATTTGCAATCTTTTTCTGTGAGAACATTTCTCTGTTTTGACAAGTCTGTGGAACACCCCCAATGTGTGTTAAGACTAACTTATAGTAGTATAAGCAGTCAAGTATGCAGATGTGTCACTCCCATTTCATGCTGTACAAGTCTGCATTTCCTTGTCTTTGGAGATTGGTGTATTACAAAGTACCTGAACAAGAATGCTACAGCGGTACGGTACATACTGTATAAGTACACTGAATTTATTAAAGGGATAGTTCACTTTAAAATGAAAATTCTGTGATTTACTCATCCTCATGTTGTTTTAAACCTGTATGAATTTTTTTCTGATAAACACAAAAGAAGATATTTTGAGAAATGATGGTAAACGCACAGCAGTAATTGACCATAGACTTCCATAGTAGGAAAAAAATATTTTGATAAATGACTAAGAAAATAGTTTGATAAATGATCGTAAGCACACATTTGACGTTATCCATTAAATTCCATCATATTTTTTATTCCTACTATGGAAGTCTATGGTCACTTACTGCTGTGTGTTCACCATCATTTCTTAAAATATCTTCTTTTGTGTTCATCAGAAAAAAGAAATTCATACAGGTTTAGAACAACATGAGGATGAGTAAATGATGACAGAATTTTCATTTTAAAGTGAACTAAAGTGAAATTTTACTACATTCTTTCATGTTGTTAAAACTTTTAAAAAATCCATTTAACAATGTAAACTTAATTTAATCTACACTAGTCAACGTTTCAAGTGGATCAAAACCTTTCCTAAAAATCGTCTAAAATTTAAAACAATACATGTTATTGTCTTAAGACAAATTTGATGAACTTTTTTGATCCATTTGAAATGTTGACTAGTATAGTTCATTCATCATAAAGTGTGTCTTGTCAGCTTAATTTAAAACTTTTTTTAGTTAAGCCAACATAACATTGTTGCATAAAAGTAACAGATTAATAAAACCAATACAGACTTGAATCTCATTGGCTGAGGATTTTGCAGTGTATTATGGGTAATTGTTGTTCTGGCACCCTCTTTCAGAAGTGTAGCACCATTAACTACATTTTTTATGTATATTTAACTAAATCTTTATTTGTTGACTCTACTAAGGTTTGAGTTTACTTAAACTTCTTTTGAAAAATTAACTAAATGATTGTTTGTTGAGATTACTCAAACAAATTGCGTGGAACCTGTTGACACAATATTTTAATTAAACCCAACCCAAAAATGATGCACTATATTTTTAAGTAAATCCAGCGTAAATTTTTTTTTCAGTTTAAGATTATAGCATTTTTTTTCCAAATAATTTTTGTGTGCGCCCACAAAAATTTAATAATGCCTCCCTGCAAGGGTTGTTGCCCATACATATGGTTGAATACATCCTTAGATCATTTAATAATAGCACACCTATTCTCAACAAGACATGCAAAATAGTGATGCACCGATGTATCGGCCGCCGATATTTATCGGCCGATTTTTGATGAATTTGAAACCATCGGCAATAGCACGAGAAAGGCCGATACTGATTGTTTATTAATTAACTGCATAAAGAAATCCATTATATGTAAAAAATGAGTTAATGTTGCTGAATAGCAAAAACCACCTTTGAAGATTGTCATGCTGTCTTACAATATTTGTTTTAGCTTAATTTGTGCCTCTCTTATTATGTTGGTCAGTTGAATGTTAAATAGATCCAATCCATGTTCAGTAAAAATAATTTAATGCAGAAATAAACTAGCTAATAGACCAACTGTATACTATTGTATACAAGTGTTTAATATCGGTATCGGCCAGATGTTGTCAGTTTAAATCAGTATCGGCCCCAAAAAATCCTATCGGTGCACCCCTAATGCAAAACGTAACATAAATGGTGCAGGGCTAGTTAAAAGTTCCTGCAGCTAAATGGCATTAGCAGTGCAAAAAGTTGTGGGTTCAATCCCAGGGAACACACATACGGATAAAATCTATACCTTGTAATGCACCGAAACTTGCTTTGGATAAAAGCATCCGCCAAATGAATCAATGTAATACACGGTCAAAAAAGTTGTCACTGGGATGGCACCCTTTAAAAAGGTCCTAATATGTATCATTGAGGTACTAATACCCTTTTTGAAAGGATTCCTCCCCAGTGACATCTTTGAACCTTTATGTCTGAGGGAGTTTGAATAAACCCATAAGTATATACCGTACTAAAAGTGATGCTTACACACGGCACTTTTAACTAATAACTAGTTGGTCTCTTATACATGACTGAAATAAATTGAAGTGAAACAACAAATCAAACTTGTCTGATAAGAATCTCTTATTATTCCAATAAAAAATACATTCATACAGAAATATAACAATTTTGCAAAACAATTTCAAATAAAAATTCATATAAAGCAAAAACAAATAAAAATCTTAGAAAAGTCTTTTTTTTGTATTTTCCCGTCCTTACTTTTCGGTCTTTATTCTTTTGTAGAAATATCGTTTAGACAAGAAGGATTCATGAGAGAAACGATGAACGATAGAAAGTGTTGGTTGAAGCAAGCAAATGGAAAACTTGATTAAGGCTCCATTACCACTTGACTAATATTGGCCACTGTTGGAAAGACACAATGTTCTTTGCCCACAAAACCCTGGCTGGTCTCATTTAATGGCAGCGCAAACTGCTTCAAGTTACTTCTGGTGCTGGAACAATCCATAGCTACGTAGCTGCTCGACTTGCAACTTTGTCAAACATTGCTCAACAAACCGCGGCATAACACTTATATGCTTGACACTGTTCGAGTATAATGCTTCTTTAACTATATACACAAGAGAATTCAATCATTTGGTCCCAAAAATAAAAAAGTTTCAAATTTCAAAACACAACTAAGGGTCTTTTGACTCCGTGTCTATAAGTTTCCATTGTAAATGTTGAAAAGGGGGATGATGTATCTTTATCTATCTGAATGGCTGTGCACTGTTTCCACAATACTGTCGCTGGACTAAAACAGCGGCACCCAGACAGGTCAATATCGAACGGGCCGAGTCAGCAGTCTGTAGCAAGCAGGGCCTTCAGCAATTTATTACAGCGAGGCAGTACAAGGCAAGGCCTGTCTGAGTGGAGCTTGTTAATTACAATAAATCTTTAGGTGTTTTTTCTTTATTCTTGGTTACAGGGGACAGGGAACGGGGTGGGGGTTGGCATTCCACACAAGCATTCGAGCCTTGTGTTACACAACAGCCTGTTCACACACACTTTCATCAGAGCTTTTTGTTACCTCTGAAGATAGAAATCTAAAGCATTGCATTTGAAAGCCATTCAGCAGATACCAACTTTGTAACTTTAAGTGCTCTAAAATTTCGCAAAATTGAATGAAATAGCATGCTCAACATTTACAATACATTACGTATCTACAAGGGTGTGGTTACAGTGGCTTCAAAAAATAAAATAAAAAGGAAAGGTGCATTTTCAGGTAAAACAGAGCCTTAATAAAGCTTTTTTTTTAATCACAAGACATTTTGTGACCCTCAAGGGGCAAGGTCACTTGCATAAGGCACCATTAAGGCCAACAGTGCATTAACAACAGGTAAAGTAGAAAGATAGAAAGAGAGAAATTAGTCCTTGTGATGAAATGAGTAATGAGTATGAAATGATCGCAGGTTTCCTCCACCATTAGAAAGAAAAAAAAAAGATCAATGCGAATATGTACAATATTGTAACATTTAACCAATTGTATTTAGCTGCGCTTTATTGGAATCTATTTGCAGTCCCGATTACAAAAGAATACAAACCCCAATACCATGCAACACCTGTTTATGATAGTGAAGTTATAATTGTGTTACATCTCTAAGCACACAGCTTATACAACGGACTACAAATGAGCTTTTGTAGCCTGTCAAATAACAAGCTACGAACACATTGCACATTTAGTAGCTGCACCGAACACCAAAAAAGCTACTCTTTCATTCAGGACTGAAGTTCGTCCCCTAACCCCCCAAAGATGGGGCAGGGGGTGAAACCCTGGCCGGGACGCCTCCGCTATCTTGCCACGAGGGCGTCTGCCAAGAGTTCTCAGTCTCACGGCTTCATTCAGACTTCTCTGCATACCGTGTGGAAACAAAAACGGAATTTGTTCCCCGACACCATTCAGCCCACAGCGATACACTGGTACACCCCTCCCACCCCTCTTCTCGCACACGGGACATTCATCCGCTCGCATCAAACAGGCTTTCGTTAGGATTTGTTTTTAAAGTACCAGTGTATTGTCCAGGAGTTGTCCCAAAACATCATGCACCATACAACACACCATTCATTCGCTCTTTTTTTGTACTTTTTCAGTTTTTATATAAATCATCCTCTTGGATTCTTCATTCGCGATTTTGTCCCTTCCTTTTCGTTTTAACAACCAGACAGTCCGCCTTTATCCCGGGGCTCATAGAGGCACAGGATATGGTGCAAAATGGCATGCTTTGGCTGGAACACACTCCCCCCAACTTCTTGCAGGGCCAGGTCAACCAGGAAGCTGGTCAGGACACAACATATCCCCAGCGTGAAGCTACAGTCTGCTCAAAGGTGCCTCTTCATGTGAAGCGCCAGGTGGTCCGACCTGGAGAAACACCTGGAGATGAAAACACAGAGATGGTGAAAAACAAGGTCAGAGAAGGGCCACCGAAGCAATAAAGTGCGATCAAAGGTTGAGATCAGTGCTGGTGTGGCCCCTAGAGGCCCTCGAGGTTAATTTGTGACGTAGGAATTAGCTGCCGTGAAGACTTACATAAAAGGAAAGGTTGGAATAAAACAATGAGTCATTGGTTATATGCAGCCACAGACAGTATTTGCAAACTTTTATTTTCGTCTACACTGACCTTAAAGGGAAAATCTGTGGAATGGATTCCAACATGGAATATTGTGCGCTAAACGGCCTACCAATAAAAACCAAGGGCCAGTCTTGGATAGTTTCACTTTTGTGCTGGCACCACCAAACAACATCCTTATAGTCAAAGTCTGAGTTGACTGTACTGCACTCTTATTGGTGTATTAATGCATTACGAAAATGAAAGTTTGGAATGCCAGTTCTTCCGAATCGACTGTGCTCTATATGCGGTTATGCAGAGGCAGATCCTTTGTGGGTCTGGTTATGAGGAAACGCTGATCAAATGGATTAGGAGTCCAAAGGAGAACTATGAAATGTTTTGCATCGAGTCACCACGGAAACAAAATGCCAAAAGGGAAGTTGTGCAAACAGTGATGTTCAAAGCACAAAAGCGCTCAGGGAAGGCAATAATTAACAGGGGAAGTGATGACAAACAGGAGCGGCGCATCTGGTCATAAAACACGGAGGATATCAATACAGGGCTGCGACAATGTGACTATTGCGCTTTCAAGCATTTAATACGATTAGGTAATTAAGTGATAAAATCCTAACTCCCATCGATGAACCAATAAAAACAGAATCAATGCTGTATGTGGAATCCATTGCATCCCATGGATGTACACATCAAGCGATCAGCCAGGCGAAAAGAAAGACGGACAGACAAGCTTTGGCGAGAGAGGTGATGGGACGGAACCGAGCTTACCTGTCACAGTGGCTGCATTTAAATGGCTTTGCACCGGTGTGCTTCCTGAAGTGTCGGGTTAGCTCGTCGCTTCTCGCAAAGCGCCACTCGCAGCCTTCCCATGAACACCTGTACGGCTTCTCACCTGTAAACAAAATCAAAACCACCTTTCAGTACATTTCACTGGGTTTCGGCTGATAAACACATGCTTAAAAGGAATGCGGTGTGGCGCGTTTGAGTAATTCCCTCAAAAATGCATTTGCAAACAGGATGCATGTCTAGGAATCAGGTGAATGCGGTCCAAGAGATGATCTTAACTATAATAGTCAGTGACAAAGATTGTGGAAATGCACGGCATGCTAAAAATCCATTACTTTATAGCGCATGCATTAAAAGCACGCCGAACAATGCGCGTCACATGGAGCCAGTGTTTTGAATGCGACGGGGCTCTTTAAAAAGGGGCCACCCAGATCCTCATTCAAAAGCCTGGTTCTTTCCCATGACGAAACCAAAACTGTTTTGGTAGAGCAGGTTGTTTTTTTCACCCTGGCTGGTTTTCATCCCCTCCCCCAGCTCAGATTCCCCCGCCCCCCTCCCTAGCCAGGGCCGCATTCCAAACACATTAGGTCACCGTTTAGGCGTGCAGTCATGCAGGGCAAATATTCACAGAGTGACATTAGCCTTGCAGCTGAGGACAGACGGTGTGAACTCTAAAATGCATTACACAACTTTTCTGCAAAGAAAAACTAAAGTATGCAAAGTGCCTCCTTTCATTGTGGGTTGATTATTTTAACAAAATAGTTTGATTAAACAGTCCAAACGCGCCCAAGGTTTCTTACCTGTGTGAGTCCGCTGATGTGCTTTTAAGTGAGAACTCTTTGTGTAAACCTTCCGACAGCCGTTGAAGTGACACCTGTGCACTCTCCTCCTTCCATCCGGAGAGGCGTCCCCTCCGGCGGAAGTCTTATCCGAGGCCTTCCCCAGCCCGTTTTGCCGGACCTTCGTCGGCACGTGCAAGTCCGTCTGCGTGGACCCCCACACCTGCGGGATGCCGGGCTCCTGTGGGGTCTCTGGGGAGGACGGAGGCGTGCTGATGATAGAGGAACTCAAGTGATGTGCTGACTCGGTCAGAACAGAGCCCAGCGGGTTGGAGGTAAAGATGTGAGTGGGCGAGAGCTCCTCCGAGCTGTCAGACGCCTCGCTGCTGGCATCCGAGTTGGTTTCTAATATTTGGCAGTCATGATTGTCTTCCTCCTTGATGTTGGGAAGGTTGCCGTTGCCATCTCTCTTATCTCCACAAGCCAAAATGAGCTTGCTCCAAAGATCCTCCTGGGCCTCTAACTTGAGGTCCGACGCGGAGACGTACGGCTCGCTCTGCAAATATCTCTCCAGCTCCAAACATGTCTGATTCAAAACAGAAAAAAACTGTGTTAGAAAATGAACTTTAGCCTAGCCAACACAAGGCGATTCATCTATTTCGTATCAGTGAGGAAGTTTCCAGTTAGTTTCACCACAAGTGATATGGGTTTGTTTGGGTTAACCACTCCGACACATGCTTTCAACTATTTCCGTTGAAATATTTAAATGCGTTTCATATGCCAAATATATACGTTTGTTACACCAAATTAGTTATTAAATAGTGTTGTGTGTATAAATTCGACACTGAGAGATATGTACTGGCTTTCTGAAACAGTTATCCTCTCATGAGTCAGTCAGACATTTCAAAAGTCCTTTTAAGGAAGCCACATAACTTCCTTCGTCGAGTTTCCTCATTCAAACAGCTTGACGTCCCCTCAGCCTACAAATGGACGCATTTTTAACCAAATTCATTGTGGAGGGCAAATGTTCTTCATATTACAGTGCAGAAGGTAAATATCAACGTCCTAACTAACATTTAGGTGATTAGTTTGACTCGGTATTCTCCAGCAGCTCTATTGACAAATTAGCTTTAGCTGTGCACATCTTCCATACCCACGCTAAAAAAAACACATTAGCATTAAATATGGACAGAGAAATGTCGAATTTGTGATTTTACCAAAGAAACGCACTCAACATGTCTTCCTTCAAATGTCTGTAGATACACATGCGCATGTTTAAATGCCAGGAGGGACGAACATATGGCTCCATGCCAGAGTCCCCAAAAAGCCTAAGGGAAACTACCTGGATCAATTTCAATGAGGTATCGTAAATGCCGAGAAAATAACTGCAACAGCACGGTTAAAAGAATATCAGCATATAAGCAGTAGAACCTGTTCTGTTTTGACAGTTAATAAGAGCCTCCTATTAACCCCGTTATGTGACAGAACATGTGCAGCAGTCTGTCAAAGCAACCTTCGTATTCATTTGCATTCAGATTTAGGTAGAATCACACGGGAAAGCAAAAAGACGATCCAATCATGCAACACTTCTCTACTTTATACCCTATAACTCGTTTTATATATATACGATATATAGCTAGATATGTCCGTGACTTGATATTAGCCTCAGTTGCAGGTTTTCAAAGTGCGTAAAATTCACCAATAGCATTTAAAAATATAAACCGGATGTAGTTTGTTGCGTTAACTGACAGCATTTAGAACGCAACAATGTAACAGAGTCGAACAGGACGTCAGTTGGAACCCAATAACGATACAATGTTTCAATGGAATGTTACATAGTTTCATTCAGCGCAACGATACACGCGATTCCTCGCACAGGTCATTTTCAGTTTAAAAAAGCAGATTATCGCCACAATTTCCACCGATCACTTCCCGCTCATACGACCCATGACTTTGAAAACAACTATTTTTAAAAGTTCGCAATATTTCACTAAAAAAAAAAAACATTCGTTACCTGTTGCCAGTATTCTTCGAGCGATGGCAACGCAGAGAAATAGCCAGTGTCATGAACGATCTGAAGTTCCTGAAAAATGCTGCACATCGGTAGAACATCCATCGCAATCCCACGCGTTAGGCAAACGAAGAGAAAACGATATTCTTCAGTAAAGATAAAAGAATGCAATGTGACAAACAAGCGTCCTCTTCGTGCAACAGCAACGCAGTGCAGCCGTCGCTCTGCTCGCTCGGAGTCCGCTGGTCTGTCTGTCTCTCTCTCACTCTCTCTCTCTCCGCTGTTGAGATCACGCTATATTTGCAAACACTGAACTCAAAGCAAAGCGCTGCGCTCTGTCAACTTCCCCTATTCAAACCTCGCAGCCTGCCTACCCCCTCGTGACAGCGTGACGTTCCCTTGCAACGCGTCCAATGACATGCGACCAGGTTGCGCGGGCGCATATGATATCACTTTGGACCAATCGCAATCAGTTGTAGAAATAAATACAACCTCCTGCCGTTGTGATTGGTGGATTCAATTTTCTCAGCTTGCGCGCTGATTGGCTAGTTATTTTTAGAAGCATATATAAGATCCCTGCGCTCTTTCGGTTCAGTTCTGCTTCTTCATATGGCCGAGGTGCGTGTTGTTGTGCGCGTCTCCACCGTTTGACCAGCGCGAGCGCTGTGCGCATCTGTTTGGTTCTTGTGGAAAGTTTAGACATGAGATACATTTATTTGTCAATCTTTCTTGTCTTTTGCACCAGAATAACTTGTGGGCAATCCTACTATGGGGAACTTGTTCATGTCCCTATCATATGTGTTAAGACATATAAAATGAAATATTAAACACAACTTTAAAATATGAAAATTATATTAGTAATCTGTATTTAATTACTATTAATGATAATCTGTTTTTTTAACTATACATTGCTTGAGATACTATGCATAAATTTACTTTTATTTTAAATTAATGTTTAATTTGTGCCTGTTTCCTTATCAATTGATAAGCAAATGAAACACTGTTCCCAAATAATGATTTGCAGACATGTTATATGCATTTCTTTGGTGTGTAACTTTCCATTCTGATAATATGTTGTAATACCAATTTGCCACAAGACTTTGTAGAAGTTTCTAGATGCATAATCATTCTTCAGGAAGTGACATCATTTTGGTATGATTACAACAGCAGAAACCACTAGCATTTTTTTATGAACTCAGTATGATTAGGGTTGTCTCAGTCATTATATCCTGTTCAATAAAGTTACAATTGTTGGTAAGACAAAATCTAAGTTTCAAAAGATGAATAGAAATGAACCTCATCTTGACTCATGTCAGTGTCAACGTTAACTGTTTATTTTGTTTTACCTGTTAATTGTTGTGTCATTCTCACCAATCCAGTTTTAATGAATAAGGTTTCAGTGCCTGAGCTTGATAGGAGCAACACAACAATTAAAGTTACAGATTTCACATGTACTATGTGGCATGACTGAACCTCCAATTAATTTTTTGGCACTGAAAAAGTTTCAAGTGTTAAGTAAGTTTACATCTTGAGACAAAGTTTCTTCTTCATATTTAGTAGGGGAATGCGTTTTTTTTACTGAATGGACTAAACCTGCTTACACAGCAAATATATATGCTGCTAGATATCAAGCTAAAAGAGTAAAATTTGGAAAGGCCACATAGCTCATGACTCATGATGTAAAGTATGTGGCCAGTCTGGTAAATGACCACAGCCTGCAAGGGACAAAACAGACTTGTATCCACTCTTTAAATAGCAAATTGTTTGGGATAACTAACTAAGAGGTGTATGATGTGTCTGTTTGGTAACTAAGCCCATACATAACTTCTGATTCTGCGGCCCAAATATAGCGCAAACTATGATATTATAAATAGAGCTTCCAATGTGCAAATATAAAACAGGGGATTTTTGAAAAGAAATATCAGGACTATATATATATTTGTGTGTGTTTACTTGAAATCCGAATATGTAATTCAATAAATGGCTCATTTAAAATTCAGCTAGTATCCATTCAGCATGATCTCACTGTGCTTATAGACTGTTTCAACAGTAACAACATAAACAAGCGGCTGTCGCGGTCCGCACGTAACTTTCGGTAAACTCCACTATTAATAATAAATAACAACAAAGTACTTTAAACGTAGTTTATTAATATAACAAGCAAAAAAAAACAACACATAGATTACCCAGGAAACCAAAACATTTGTTATTTTCGACGAGGCGTTTGTTCAAGACATCAGTTTAGCAACTAGTCAGACCATTAAAAAAACGAAACCGGAAGTAAAGTTCGGATCCAGACGTGTATCACGTGCGTCCGATGAAACCGTCTATAACGTACACAAATGTCCTGGCAGAATATGGATATAGATGTTTCATGTTCAATGGATAAAAATTGTTTTGGGTGATTGTTACTGTTAATTTTGTAGCCTATGTGACCTTATGAAGAGTTTGATTAACAAAACGCGATAAACGCCATTTAAAAAAAAAAATGAGTTACTGCCAAAATCAGTATTAGGTCAGATCAGTATTTAAAAGTAAACTTTTAATTTTATGCAAAATCCAATATCCACCGTGTTATTCTGTCATCTTTTCTCTCTTTTTCCCAAAACGCAATAAACGCCACTCCTCCTTTTCTGCAGAATGCAATAAATCCGCTCCATAAATCACAGCGCACCATTCCACGCATTGTAAACAAACCATGGCGGCGCATTGAGTACACGGAATTTTACTTTTCCTCATCTACTTTGTACTTTGTGATCAACAAACAAACAAAAACAAAATAATACTTTTAATGGCATTGATAAACCTGTGGTGGTTTTCTGTGACGGGAAAGAAACGAAAGCCATCAACATCTAATAATTTAAACCAGCGCCACTCCGGAAACGGTTGCTTGTTCTCCTGACAGCATCAAGCTTCTGTCATAACACATTGATCCCAGGGGATCTTATGAAAAACTTTCCATTATTTTACTCAAAGTCAACGAAAATCGAGCAGGACCAAAACATTTTTGATTGCTGTCAAAAATGTTAAACGACGACGTCCCAAGGAGAACAGCAGCAATGACAGTGTTCTTAATATGACAAAGTAAGTATTTTGGTTAATGCCATTAATGTTTATTTTTCAATCAGTGTATACCACTAGCCAACTAAATTAATATAACATGACAAAAATGAATGCACATTTGTATTTTCACATACTTAATACGTTTTTATACAGGTGTTTTTTACAAAGATAAACTGTATTTTAAAATAATATTACTGTGTAAATACAGAGCAATTTAATAAAATAACTAATAAAAGCATTTGGACTGTAAAATATTCTCTGTATGTTTTTTACGGTTTTTTTACCGTAATTTGACGGAATTTCTCTGGCAACTTTGCTGCCAGAGATTTACCGTTTTTTTTACGGATTTTTTTTTTTACAGTGTATCGATTCAATAGATTTATAGCATTTTGGAAAAAAAACGTACTTGTAGAAATTTTTTTTCGTTTTTATAATAAATCTTTGAAAATCAAGTTATGGATTTGAAATTGTTATGTTTAATAACCTTAAGATGCTATGTGAAAGTTTGTAACAGAAATAGTAAATTTTCATCTTGTAACTTTCTTGGTATAGAAAACACGTTTCTACCGAAATTAGTCAAAATGGATTTATTGCGTTTTGGAACCAAACTCTTCAATAAATCAGTGTGAAATTGATTCTGACAGATGGTAACGAAATTGAAAGATGTGTTTTTTATCGGTTGTCTTGTACAGTATGTGGATAAAGTTCATTTACACAGAGTTCCAGCCTCCCATCCGCTGAGTTTAGTAGAGATGATACAAACAACATTTCCAGAACAGAGTCCCTTTGTCCAGCACGGCAGTATAGTCTGGTGCTAACCTCTAAAGAACTGAGTCCCTATTGTGGATCTCAGCTGGGGCCATATTTGTAACTTGTAGCATCTGATTCAGTCATATGGTGATGTCTTGGAGTTGTAGTGCATTGGCTCGATAGTCATTTCACGGAATTTTTGAGCTGCTTGTCATAGGGGAAGTGGTGCAACTGGTAATCATTGGCAAAGGTCAGACATTCCGGACAATGGCTTTGTCCGGCGTGCTTTTGAACTGAAAGACTGCCATTGAGGACAGTCTGTCACTCTGGACCTTAGCGTCTGTCCTTTTAAATCTATTGAAATTGAACCTTCTTTTTCCCCCCATGGAGAACTGCAACAATGCTTTGCACTGCTCTGCATTTATTTAATCTGAGTGTCGTAGCTGTCATAACTGAGGCTAAACAGAATCTCAACACAATGTGTTACAGTGAATGAAACCTATAATAAAACAAGCTGCATTGCTTTGTCCACGTTGTGGAAATCCACAAAGGACAGTTGCCACTTGACTGTCTTTTCAATCCCCATTCATATCATCCCAGCACATTATCCAGCATGATGTTTCATTAAGGAAGTGTCCGGAAATGCTCTGTGGTGGGCCATGGCAGCGTTTATCTCTTTTAGCCAGGTCCTAAACTCTATCATCATTATGCAACCCTCCCTGCACAGTAGCCACAGGAAAGAGCAATTACGTGCAGGGTCCATTTTAATACATCAATGTCAGTACAATCAGTAAGTTGTTGCAGGTTTTTCGTCTTTCCTTTGCGCCGAAGAGTGCTATTTATCCCACGAGTAGCCATCCCTTGATGCGTGCGAAAACAATTATTGGCGCTTCTTTTCAGGAACAGTTGATCCCGAGAGCCGCGCACACGTACGGGTCACTGCGTAGAGAATGGTTGGAAACTACTCGCTATGCAAATAGACTAAGACACTAATTAGCCTTAATACAGCACAGACATGGAACAGGCCAAGCATTTCCAATTGGATTTGCTGAAGCGAGGAAATGCACACCAATAGCTGTGTTTTATTAAAACTGGACGTGTGCCAGACCTGTTCATTTTGCCCTCCGAGTCCCAGAAGTGACAGCGATACCATCAATGCTTTTATTGTAACAAAAGATAAATGGTGTCTGTTTTTGTGTAGCTAATGATGTTATATTAAAGCACAGTTTATTGAGTACGTGTTGTTTATTTGCCGAGTTGCTGGTTTATTTAACGTTATTGTGTAATGATAAAAAACAATAACTGATTTTATAACGTCCAATAACTTGGTATTTACTGCCAGCTGACTTGTAAAAATGGCAATAATAATTCTGCAAATCATTCCTAAACAATTCGTTCACCCAGGACACGCAATTGAGATCCATCGCTTTTTGCAAGGACTTTGAGCGATTGCTCAGGCATTATTAAGATGAATATAAATTGATTGATTGGAAATCAATGAAGCGACACCAATCTTTGCCGGTAAAAGAGAGCGCAAGAGAAAGACAAAAGAAGAAATCAATATTCTTTCTAATGCACCGTGTCATAAATCAGAATTGTCTTACTGTATGCAGTACCTGGCGATGCAAAAGTGATCATTGGCTTCATTAGTCTTTACACATGGTCTCACTCTGTTTGCTCACTTTGGTGGACATTCATTGAGATTCAGTAAAGGGTGTCATTAAACGATTGGCCCGTGTCTCCTGCCAGCTCTCTGTGTATTGATGGGCACGTTGCCTAAAGATCAGAAGAGTCAGCCACTATGCATTTGACATCTGACCTTGCGGAGGACATTAAAAAAGTTTTTATAAAACTCTTGCAGTTAGAGTCATGTCTCATTTTGATATTATTTTAATATCAATATATAACAAAGCATATCCAAAAGATTTTGAGTGTCATTTTTAAATCACAGTACACTTTCTAAAAGACTCCAGCAATAGAAATAAAGACGTTTAAGTCCAAGGCTCACAATTAACAGAAATAAAATCCAACACTTCTTATTTTTCCTTTCCATCATTTCTGATACCAGATACTTCCCACTAAATATTTGCTACTCCACCATGGAGTACGAAAATAACTTGCATCTAAAAATAGTGTATCTAAAAATCGCATTGAATGCACCCAAGCGAGATATTGATGGCGGCGTATTTGAAACTCTGGATTAAGATCTTAAATGTGCTGGAAAATCTAAGGGCAACTGTCATTGTTTCACAGCATTTTGTGGTCAAGAATTATTTTCCCCTGTGATTGGATATGTTAAAGGCTGTGGCCATTAGTCCCCAACAAGGAATGTTAAGCATTTTATTTTTTCGTTGGAACTCTGTGGGAAAATCTTTTTTTTTTAGAAGGGGGCTGGGCATTTATCTGGTACAGAGTGAAAACAGAAGCCCAACCCTTTGATTAGAGGATTGGGTGAATGAATACACGATGCTTTGAGAGTTTGGGGAAGTAAACTGTCTATCAGGTTACCTTGACCATTATAGACACCGGTAGGCCTGTGATTCAGTCCTGAGCTCTGTGTGAACGTGGGAGGTGAAATGTGCAGTGGTTTTCCCACACCCAGTTATTTGTTTTTCTTCTTTTCTTTTCTACCACACTGACACAATGATATACAATGGATGTGAATGAAATGTATTAGTAGGCATGATTAAAACAAACCCATGTGCAACTGCATCCTTGTATAGACACATGTTTAAAATGATTTTACTTTAAAGCCCGTAGTATAGTTTGTTTTTTACATTTACGCAATATTACGTGCACAGTCGACCGCACTTGCAAAATATAGTTTATCTGACTCGTATGTGTACACAGTGTTCGACGTACGCACATTGCAATAAAATGCAATGCATCTACATACTACATTCTCCTGTAGGCGCATACGCGACCTACGCGTACAATGTATGCAGGGTTTTAAAAAATCTGGCAGTGCGCCTACAGTACGCGCGTACTCCTGATGATGAAAAATGTGTCACACTGTACGCTGACTGTACAGAAAAAAATTCTTCACCCTTTACAAGCAATTGAACTTCTGGTTTTGCTACCCAGTCTCACAGAGTATCGTATAAATAGCACGAAGTGTGAATATCGTGCAATACATACGCCAAATTCCACTTTGGTGTGCATATGATACGGCAGTCCTTTCCATTCACTTAAACGGCGCATCTTTTTTTGTTGTTTTATTTCTTAGTTTCTCTTTTTTTTTCTGTTTTTAAACCATTTTCACTTGGGTTTAGGGACTGGCGTATCATATGCACGCCAAAGTGGAATTTGGCATATTGCACGATTTTCACACTTCGTGCTATTTATATGCAACTCTGTGAGACTGAAAGCTGGGAGTTGGAGGAAAGTCTGATAAGCTTACATTAAAGACGGGACATGACTCACACTGAAAAAAAAATGATTCATTCAATTTACTCATTTTTTTTAAGGTAAGTGGTTTCAATCAATTTATTTAAGCTTCATTTAAATAAAAAGAATAACAAAACAAAAACTTTTGTTTAAAAGTAGCTTAAATAAATTGATTGCAACCACTTACCTTAAAAAATTGAGTAAATTGAATGAATCATTTTTTCAGTGCATATCCAGTGACCAGAATAATATTGATACTTGCAGGTGGACTTAAATTAAGATTTCCGATGAAGATTCCTTAGAATAATCATTTTTGGTTTTCCAAAGAACCATTAGGCAACATTTTTTATATAAAACATTTCTTTCCTACCTTTTATAGTCTGTAAAACCTTCAACAACTTGGTTTTGCAAGTTAACCTATTTTTTAAGTTTTGGTTTGTGATAAGTTGAAAAAAAATGTTTAAGTTAAAGGAGACATATCATGAAAATCTAACTTTTTCCATATTTAAGTGCTACAATTTGGTCTCCAGTGCTTCTATCAACATAGAAAATTTGAAAAAGATCAATCCAGTAACTTAGTTTTGGTAAACCATTCTCTGTAAGCATGTGAAAAATATGTAATTTGGGTCCCCCTGTGATGTCAGAAGGGGATAATGCTGCCAATTGATCTGCACTATCAAACCACAACACTGCCATTTATTGCAGAGATCACCTCAATTGCATTTAAAAGGACACCCAAAAAGGCACATTTTTGCTTACACCTATAAAGTGTCAATTTTAACATGCTATAATAAATTATCTATATGATATTTTGAGCTAAAACTTCACATATGTACTCTGGGGAAACCAAAGATTTATTTGACATCTTAAAAAAGTCTTGTGAAATTAAAATATATGTTGATTTGACAAAAATGCTGCATATTTTTACAGTGCACTACAAGCAAGCATTTGCGCAACAGAAAGGAGAAGAGGTAAAAAAAAATGCAGAAGGTTCATTATAAAACCACACAGTCTGACAAAGTACATATTTAGGAACATTTATTTTTAAGACTGTGGGCATTCTTGGTTTGACTAAAGGTGCAACCACCTTACAACCACCAAGAAAGGCACTTTTAACCACACATAAACATGATAAAAACAATGAGGGTATTTAAAAATGTATAAATAGCATTAACAAAGCATTTCCGGCTATGTCACTCACTACATGACATAACGTTTAAGAGCGTACTTCTAACACATTCCGTGAACTAACGGTGGGTCACCTACTGTCTTACAAATGAGGGGAAAGGAGAAAAAATCTCTTTTGTCCTCCACTAAATCTGATACCAGGCCAGTATCAATACCCCCCACCCACCCGTCCAGTACATCAGGGCCAGTGATCTCTGACAGTCAGGTCAGTGCCCAGGAGGTCCTCGTCCTCTCTACAACACAATGCGTCTCCTCATCTTATCTCTTATCTCAGCTCCACATCTAGTGTATATCACTTAAATCTGTGTTAAGCCTGAGTTTTAGTGCAAGCAGACCCCACGCAGGCTTATTGCTAAATTCAAAACAATGAGTTGAGATGATAAGATTTGTGTTGAGGATTAGACTTTCCTAATCAGATTGTCTTGTTTTCCAGTTAAAAAAATATGAACATCTAAAATAAAAATGACTGCTGTAGTTTTAAAGCATGCAATGTGCAGGACTCCTGCCTATGAGTGAAAAAGATGTGAACCAGACTTGAAAGAAATCAGATTTTAAGATAAAGATGCACGATTTATGATGCCAAAATGTATTCTCTTGAATTACGTAACGTTGAAAATAGCAGTCCTATCCAATTCAAGCAGATATAAGATATACAAATATTTGAATGACTAGTCAAACGTAACATGTTTATCAATGGGGAGCATTTCTAACTTGTTATATTTTTGGGACTCGGTTAAATTGCAGAAAAATTACACGTATCAATTTTGCATCAAATCATTTTCTGCAATGACTGTTTAGCGAATAATGTATCATATTATTGCACACATGCTCATTATAGTGTAGTTTAGGAAAATTCAACAGCCCGTGATGAAATGTGTTACGCCGAAGACTAAATAGACTCGTAATCTACAATCACTTTTTTCCGCTCATTTGTGGGACGCATTTTATTAGCACATTATCAGATTCTGTGAATCTGTGGCAATAACACATTCGTCTTATCTGTTCGATGTACTGCTCAACTGCATTCACTCAGTTTTGGAAGGGTGAAACAGGCACATTAATAATTCGGTCGCTATAGCAACGAGGCTTCCGAATCCACGGACTGAGGCAGAATTAGGAATAATGACAGGAAACAGAATGAAAATGAGATTTTGGTAGGAGTTGGATTTGTATTAACACGGCCAGTAATTTAACCAATCATGATAAGACGTTCAAAAGGGATTTCGGAGCCCTTTTGTCATGGTAACAATAGCAACAGTGAATACACATAGAGAGTCTGAATGAGTAACTAACTCTACGCATGAACTCACATGGGACTTTCTAATCTAGGAAAGTATTTTTTTTTTTTTTTTTTTTTGTTTCAGAATGACTGGCGCATCCGTATTAGGGCTGCATGACAAATCAAAAGGTGCTTTCCCTTTAAACCGTAATTTGGATTTCTTTTTGTTTTGACTGCGTTTTGATCGAATGGGCCACGATTGGAGCTGTTTGATTTGGCACATGATGATTATTTGCTTGAAGAGTGCGTTGGTGTGGGTACAATATATCACATTTGCTTTAACACAACTATACAAAGCTCGCATGAGGTCAGAAGGCCGGTCATGATACTAATTTATCTTCAATAGTTTGTTTACTCGCATTTGTTTGTAGGTTTAACCACACATGCACGACCTCATCCTCCTGTGCACTTTGGAGCATGATGTCATTTGTTTGAGCAATGTGTCATCCTCATTTTCCTGTATACTGCTCCCAAATCATTGGTTATGTCATTTTCCCATGACTAAGGTGTTCTCACCGATTGTTTTGCCCGGGTTGGGTGAGCACACTCAGAGACGGATCAGAGTTATTTTGCAAACACATGTCCTTGTTCCCATTGGCTGAGGATTCAGGTGTGACTGTTGACTCACCAGAGAATGACTCTGTGACCATTTAATAGAAACATGTTTAACAGCTCAGTTTATAGAGTGCTGGCGGATGAAACAGCTAGTAAAATTGTATATAGGTTTAGTATAAATTTTACACTAAAGCAGCGGATTGCTGCTAGAGCATGTAAAACTGTTATAAATCGTATTTCATAGTTCACCGTGCTAGAACGCATTGAGAAACTCAAACATAGCAAATGAAGCTTTTCATACCCATCCCATAATCGTCCTCATAATTGTAACTCAATAAATCGGCAAAATGTAAAAGAGTGATGCCGCGAAAAGTATGGCACAGTCACTATAACTATCATAAATCACACTGATCGGGTCAAAGGTTTTTCAAGACCAGTTGAAATAATCTGCAACTCCCAGTGATATTTGAGTAGCATTAGCCTCTCTCTCTTCCTCCATGTGCAAACACCTGAGTTTGACTAACCCATATCTCATGACTGGCCTGCAGTGCTGCAAGCCCTGTGCATTTTCCAGGAAATGAGGCATGATGCGTGCCATCACCCAGACACAAGCCCTCAGGAACCAGGAACCAAGATATAAAACAGACTGTTAGCTTTTGGATGATTGTAAATAAAGTGGACATTAAGTTGGTGATGCATCTCTTTCTTGTTTCTGTAAAGAATGGGGTCAGAATGTCTGAAGGTCCTTGCAAAAAGGCTCCTATGCATTTAAACCATTACAAGTTGAAAGTAATTGCATATAACAAATTGAATTATTCCCATTTGGGTGAAAAAAAATGACTGGCCTTCAGAGGCCCTGTTTACATCTGGTATTAAGATGCGTTTTTGGTAGATCAGATCACAAGTGGACAACGCTATATACAGGCGTAAACGGGTCTAAATTGTTTTGATCTCGTATAGTTTAAACCACATTCAGAGGTAGTCGAAAGCACGTTCGACTTTTTGTGATATAGACGCTCATGTGGTCGAATGTTTTCGAGCAAACAAAAAAGACAACCTACTCTCTTCCTATTGATCTAATGTGTAAAGTACAGAGCAGAAAGGGTCCTGACTTTTAGCGTAACCCAATGGTGTGGTTTCCCAGACTAAAATAAATGTAAGACCTGTCCAAACTGAAAACAATTTGCACTGACATAAAATATATCAGTGCCATTTGTTTTGCTTCAAAATGCACACAAGTAATGTTTTTAGTTAAGACTAGTTATATTTAAACTAAGGCCTAATCCTGGCTTAAAGGGATAGTTCGGCCAAAAATTATATTAAACCCATGATTTACTCACCCACAAGCCGTCCGAGATGCATACCCTGCTGAAAAATCCAGCATCAAACCAGCATGGACCACCATGAGAATTATGCTGGTCTATGCTGGTTTAGCTGGTGGTCACCAGCATACCAGCACCAAAACACTACATATGCTATGTCTTGCTGGTATGTTGTGACACTGATGATGGGCTAAGCCCGAAACGTTTGTCCTTGTGTTTGTGATGGCCTGTGAACACGATTCGGTATTTTAACTCTTTCACCGCCAGCGTTTTTAAAAAAAGTTGCCAGCCAGCGCCAGCGTTTTTCATGATTTTCACCAAAGTTTAATGCCTTCCAGAAAATGTTCTTCTTTAAATATATAAACATACAATATACCAAATGAAAGAACAGACCCTCTGCTTTCAAACAAAAAAAAACCGTTTCATCCTACCTTTAGTGGTTCTTTTGCAATCAGCTTTTGAATATGGGTAGGTTTTTGCAAAAACACCATATTTTGAGCATAAAGCAATGATAATTCCATTTTTATGACGGACTTTTCATAGAGATCCCATTCAGAGCGATCTTTAAAACAGACACGGACATGCAGCAGCTTGCCATAGGGCAATACTTCCGGTTTTAAAAAGTTGCGGAAGGGCGCCACCTGGTGGATAAAAGCGGTATTGCGGAAAGACGGAAAATCTCGTCATTGGCGGGGAAGCGTTTTCTCTTAATTGACGAGATATCTCGTCAATGGCGGGGAAAGAGTTAATACAGTTGTTGTATTTGATTCAGTCCCTGAGTGCGGTCTCTTTTTTACCATTATATTGCTGGTATGACCAGCATGGGATGCTGGTGCTAATGCTGGTTTAGCTGGTGCTAATGCTGGTGCTGATGCTGGTTTAGCTGGTGTTCACTAGCAAACCAGCACCAAAACACAACATATGCTGGTATGCTGTTTTTTTTCAGCAGGGTATGTCCATCATTTTTCAGACAAAACACATTTTCAGTTGTTTTAGAAACTGTTTTAGATCTTTCAGTCGTTAACAGTAAAGTTAAGGGGTCCAGCTCCTTCAAGTCAAAAAATGTGCATTTATCCTTCTCCAAAGAAATCCAAATGGCTCCAGGATGATAAACAAAGGCCTTCTGAGGGTAATCAGCGCGGTGTTATCCATATTAATATCTATATTTAAATCTTTATAAACGAAAATAACTCGCTTTCTGTAGCGCCGCCATCTTAGTCGTGTTCGCATTCAAGATGAGAGGGTACGCAGCTTACGGAGGTTTCTCTGCTGCTGCTCTGTGCCCCCGCCTTCTGCATTTGTCATACGTCACTATGAAAAGTGCGTACACTACGCTAATACTCTCTCCTGAATACAGAGGAGTCTAAGATGGCAGCGCTACCGGAAGGTATTTATTTTCGTTAATAAAGTTTTAAATATGGATATTTCTACAACAACACCGCACGGATTACCATCAGAAGACCTTTGTTTATCATCCTGGAGCCGTTTGGATTTCTTTTGTGAAGGATGGATGCACATTTTTTGGACTTGAAGGACGTGAATCCCGTAACTTCACATTTAATTAACTGAAAGATCTAAAACATTTTCTAAAATATCTGAAAATGTGTTTGTCTGAAAAACAATGGACATATGCACCTCGGACAGCTTGGGGGTGAGTAAATCATGGGTTTAATATCATTTTAGGTCGAACTATCCCTTTTAGCTAACCCCTGTCTGGGAAACCACCCCCTAGTGTTCAACGCAGATTTTAAGCAATTATTAATAAAACTAAAGCAGCTGCTATCCGCCTCTTAAATTTCTGCTTCATTTTGTGAGAAAGTGAAAGATCTGTGAGGTTATTTTGTCCATTGTTGTGAAATGTCCAGGAATGCCCTTACATATACATGGACTTAACCTTGTGCAGCCTGTTTACTAAGATCACAAGCAGTAGACTCTTACATAATATTAGTGCGCATAAACTTTAACCCATCATTTATCCTGCTTGTGTTTTAATGAAAGTAGAGGGACTCATCCGCAGACCATTCCCTTGAAGTAATCAGGACAGAAGCAGTCGAAAGTGGACCAAAGGAATGGATTAAAACACCAATTATGAACAGGACTGTGTCTCACTACTCTACTTGTGATCCAATTGACCAAAAAGCATCTTAATACCAGGTGTAAACAGGGCCAAAGAGCATCTTGTTTGCTTATATATTTTTTGAAAATCCTTAAACATTTTCAAGACCCACATTTTGAATGAGATCTCAGTGTTAGGATCCTACTGTACAGTATGTTAATTGATTTACCCTACGTGAACAGCATTTGCAAATTGTGGTTGCAGTAATGGTTAAAAAGTAATGGTTAAATTCAGTCATTTATTTCTTATTTTTTAATTCACATTCATTTTCATACTGTTATATATTTCATATTTTTGGGGGGTAGACTTTATTTTACAATGTCCTTGATACAGTGCCATTCGAAGTTTAAGTGCTGAGTTATAATGATTAACAACATGTACTTACGATAGGGTTGGGGTTAGGGTTTGGATATGGTTAGTTGCACGTAATTATGCATAATTTACTAACACATAATTATGCAATATTACTATAGTAATTACATGTAACGTGTAACAAAGTGCTACCTCATTTTTATATTTACAGCACATAGACGTGCTAACACTATATTGTTGTTTGCAAGTCAAAACCAGCTGACAACAAAGACAGTGCTTCTTTATAATCAAATATAATCATTGTCCATTAACTATTTTACTTTTTAACCTCAGGTCAAATAATACGCATAAACAACAGGCTAGCATCCAAAGGGCAGAAAATAATCAGATTTCTCTCTTTTTGATGCGACCTAGATGCTCAGGGGTCACATGTAAGTTTGCGATAAATATATTTTGACGCACGTTGACCAACATTGAACCTATTTTCATTCTGCAGACACTTTACCAGTCCTCATCGGTCATTGCGCTGACAGCTAACTGTGACAGAGCTCCAGCCATGATGAGTGGCAGACAGGAGACTGCTGGAGACTATCGCCTATGCCCCAGAGAGCCACCAGACACGGCATCCTATCAAACGGGCCGGAAGGAAACCGAGTGTGTCAACACAGCGCCGCACACCTCACTCATCCAAGCGCTAATGGATAAAGACGCCGCATCTGTCCTCAGAGAGAGAAAAAAACGCAGAGCGAACATTAAACTCCGTTTCCCCAGCAGGCCCGGTTTTTCTGCACCGAAACAACAACAAGGAGGACATCAACACAAATCATTACTGACAGATAAGATACCCAGGTGAGTTCTAATAAGACTCCCCCACTTGTTGCTAACCTCTACAGTCACTCGAAATGACTTTGGGGTTATTGACAACATCTGAATGGTTTTAGGCGTGAAGATATGACATGGTTTCCTCCAGGTAGGTAACTAAATCTGGGGAGAATTCCAGTTAGAGCTTGTACAACACTTAATCTGCACTACTTGTCTGATGAAGCAGATAAGCATTACGGATGAGATGTTTGACAAATAGGCTAAGACTCACATTGCAGGTGATGTCATTGGTTGTTTGGCTGTGTATACTTCTGTAAACTTCAGATTAGTGATGGGAAGTCTGAGTCATTTCTGTAAATTGGCTATTTATCAAAAATGATCTTGTGCTATTTTATGTCTATCTGGTCCTTGACAACTCAGTGTGGCATATATAGTGCTCTAAAACAGCATTAACAAATCAGTATGCAGTTTTAATCAGGGTGTCTAATGAAATGCAGGTGTCCCATTCCAGCTTGTTGCACCCATGACCCAGGTCAGAACCTAAATATAATATGGATTGACTATAAACTAATACAAAAAAGATGTTATTACAAAAAGTGTATAACCTTTAGATATAGGCTAATGTCTGATAAAGTTGGACCTGGAGTAAGTAAATTGTTGACTTGAGCAACTGTTGGGACCGATTCAGTCAGATGTGTAAAGGCAAACAGGAAGTTGGTCTTGGAAACTAGATCAACTGGTCCAGTCTTAAAAGAACAATTTTTACGGATCGGACATCGTTACCTCAGATGGACTGCGAGACTGAAAGGACAAAGAATTCAATAATCAAGTGTCAGGGTGAACAGTAAATTGGCCATCACCAGAAAGCACCTTCGGATTGGCTCCCCTTGTGTGACTTAATTAGCAACCTAGGCCAAGCTGAATGAAGCAGATCTCTGGGACTTTCTGAGCTGAAGTGTGAAAATCTGGGTCAGTGGGGCTGGGAGGCATTAAGGTTTTTGTGCCAGTGATCTACGCCTTCTCTCGCACAATCAGCCACTGACAGACTCCGTGATAAGACAGTGACAATCCTCCCTGGTCACTGCAGCTGGTCAGCTCAGTTAGCATTCCTGTCAATTCCCTCTAATCCTGGTATTTAACCATGTCCCTTGCTCTACCAAACGGAAGACCCGATGCATTCCTTCGCTGACATACTAAGTTCACTATTTTTAAACGCTGACTAACTCCCACAATGGGTTAGCAACTATCCGTACACTTGTGGTGCTGCGGGAAGTTCCTTCGTGTTGGAGGGGCCACACAAAGGAATGGTGCTAATTACACCCATCACTTGTTCTTTTTTAGGCTACCTCTTGTTCTTTCTCTCTTACCACCATTCACAGTTTATCTTTCCCCTTTTACTCTTTAACATAAACTGAAGACGGCTCCTTTCTATAGAATAATCAGAGCTTTAAAAAGGACGCAGAAGAGTTAGTCCTATTAGCTGACTCTTGTGCTTCAATCACAGTGCACCCTGTTTTTAAGTTTCAATATGAAAGAGACCCATCAGATACACCAGCCAAATCCATACTATTAAAACAAGGGTCATTTCTGACACGCAATTACTAGCTGCATTGTGGACGTGAAGTAATTAACTACAGTACAGCACCGCGACATTTGTTCCAAATGGTTCCCCATCACTGGAGAGTCATTTTCCCTCATTCACAAGGTCAGATGGATGAGATGGCCCACCGTGCCACAGGAACCTGACAACAGGGTGCGGCAATTACCGCTGTCCTTGATATTTAATGTGGAATGAGTGCGGTAACCTTTAGTGTTTGCTTGCGAGACCCCCCTTCTCGCCCACTTTCCCTCCTCTGGCTTTCTCTCCTCCGTGGGCCGGTCAAAAAACACAAGGATCACTTCGGAAAGACTTGTGAAGTGTGTTTGCGTGCCAGGCGGTGCCGTGGGAGCAGGGGAGCGTGCATGCGCACATACAAACACGCTCAGATGCTGCCAAATGGATGCATGTCAATGCTGTTCGGGTTGACGAGGGACTCGCTTGTGGGCCAGAGAGTATGAAGAAGTGCAAAAGTAAAAATAGTTGCTGTGCTCTGCTAACTCGGCACCAACGAAGCAAAGAATTTGACACGTTTTATGTCAAACGGGAAGAACATCTTTAGCTCGCTCAGCTGGAGTACATTGTTACGGCCTGAAGTACAATTACCCTTACAAAGTAGTACTGTATTGCTCAAAAGTGCACCATGGTATGCCAGTTTCTGTGTATGTGTTTTGTAAAAAGAGGTATCATCAATGCCATCGCACCAAAGATTGCCAGATCCAATGCGTGGAAACAGTCGCTAAACTGTGAACTGAGTACTGATTGTACTGTGACAGTCATTTTTTGTTATCTGATGATTTTAATTTCTGCATAAATTATTAATGCTGGTTATTACATTGTGTTTCTGTCATTTCATACATTGAAATTCATGTAGTTACCTATATCATTTTGGCATTTTACACAAAACTGCATGAAAAATATCCAACATAATGAAGGGGATAGAAAATGATTATATCCCAGCTACCAGCTAATTAACTTACATAAATCAAATGAGAAATAATTGCGTTGGCTGCCATAATAACAATGGCAAACAAATCAATCCCTATGCAAAAATCCGAAAAAGAGGTTTAGGAAACCAGAGATCTACACCAGAGATCTACATAACTTCAACTGACAAACAAATGCTTGAAAACCCTCATCTATCATCACCGTTCTCAGTCAATGTTGAGTCAATGTACTGTTATGTTGAGGCGAAACATGCAATGTGCAGTATTATGGAATGCGATCTCTGAAAGGCTGGGCTATACAACACTGAAGTGTAAATTGGAAGCGTGCCACAGTATGCAGCATGTTTGACAGCTGTAAGATCCATCCTTCACTTTTGCACCTCTCTGGAGTGTAAGAAAAATCCCACAATCCTGCAGTGAAATGAGAAGTGAGTTATGTAACTGTGCTTTACCTTCTCTCATCACCATATGCTATCTCTGTTTACTTTAGCACATGCTTTCTTTGCATTCACAGACATGGAGAAAAGACACAATGACGGATATATGTTTCGGCAATTCCAGGGCATCGTTTTTGTCATGGTTCACTGCAAACATACCTGTACAGCCATGCAATTATTAACACTATACACACATGTGTATGTCTTGCCTCTCTCACGCCATGTGTCAGTGAGGAAACCATAACCACAGGGATGAATGCTCAGTTTAAAGTGTGCCACATGCACAAGATAAAATGAAATTTGCTTGATATAAATTTGATTAACAGGTTGTGTTGAAAACCGTTACTGGTCTGTAAATTGCACACATATTAGACATACAAAACTTCATACAACACATCAGTGTTGGGGAAAGTTACTTTAAAAAGTAATGCATTACAATATTAAGTTACCACACGTGTGACTATAGTAGCAGCGCGACTGTCAGAGAAGAAGAAACAGCAACTTGTTGTGTATGATTTGAGAACACCAGCAATGATGAACGTAAATAAACAGCGACTTTTGTTGCAGTTTGAGTTAAATCACTCCTCAACTTGGCTCATCTTTGTTTTCACCGTCGCTAACGGAAATACCTATGACACATTTTTTTACCTGATGTCAGGGGCTCTGATGGACCAATCACAGTGCTTGCGGTCCGCGTAGAACTGACGCGCTGTTAAAAATTTTGCGAGGTGCACGTCAGGCTAAGCAGAGCTACGGATAACCTACAGCGTAGCTATGGCGTAGAGTTTACGCACGACTATAAATCGGGCTTTACTTGTAATGCGATAACCCCAACACTGCAATTGGTTTTATTTAACTTAATTTTAAATGTCTTTTTTTCTTAAAAAATAAAAATAGAAAGAAATCAGGCAATTGTTAAAACACACTAGTCTAACTGTGCTTTCACACCGCCATCGACGAGAGCGTCAATAAAAGATCTGACTGCCCTGCCACTGCCAACCACGCTTTAGAAAAGGTGTAGTGGACGCTTTGACACTCGAATGCATTCTCTGAACTCCCTTCAAGTGGAGGTTTCCGCTTTCCGATTGGTTGCTGCCGAACGTTTCCGCCTTCCGATTGGTTGCCACCGAACGTTTCCGCCTTCCGATTGGTTGCCACCGAACGTTTCCGCCTTCCGATTGGTTGCCGCCGAACGTTTCCGCCTTCCGATTGGTTGCCGCCGAACCGCGTCATAGGTCATTACCATAAAGTTGAACTGATTTAAACTCTCCTCGACGCTCACGCCGTACATGACGCGCCGTGCCGGAGTTCGCCGCTTGCTTTCATTGAAAATGAATGACTTCCGGCAACTTTGACGCTCTCGCCGATGGCGGTGTGAAAGCACAGTAAGAGTCTGAATTTGCATAAATTTAATGAGACATTTCTAAGTTCAATAACATTGACTTTTGAAACTGAAATGACCTGGACCAGAAAACCAGTCAGTTAAAATTTAGATTTATACATCATCATCAGCTTGTATGGTTCAATATTTTTGAAAATCTGGAATCTGATGGTTCAAAAAATCTAAATAATATCGCCTTAAAGTTGTCCAAAAGAATACCTTTGCAACACGTATGATACATGATATTTGCTAATGATAATTTTTTAATATATTTATGAAATTAATAAAATACCTTCATGGACCATGATCTTTACTTAATATCTTAATGATTTTTGGCATAAAAACAATAATTTTGACCCATACAAAGTATTGTTGGATATTGCTATAAATATCCCAATGCTACTTATGACTGCTTTTGTGGTCCAGGGTAACAAAAAAAAATGTTGCAGGTTTACTGACATGAAGAAAATACTTTTTATCTCTCGATTTTGTGTAAATGTAGAGAATCTGTTGAAAATAACCCTGAATCCAATGCCAACAGCATTTTATCTGCTCTATCAACATCTTCAGCCATTGTCATTTGACATCTCGGTGCTAGAATCCGCAATAAACTTTTGATCTCGGCGTGTGTTTCTGAAAAGGTACTTGAGATCTCGGCATCTAAGAAAGCACAACACCAAAATGCAAGAGCGCTTGGCAGTTGAGCAGTAGAAATGTCAAATGTAATCTCTCTAAATATGGGTGAAGAGTTGGCGATTTCTAGTCACATGAGGCAATGACAGCAATCTCTGGTAAAGCAGTTGAACAGTTTTTAATTTTACGCAACATCCAACAATGGTAGAGAGGGCAAAAGAAATATCTCCATTAGAAACAACAAACTTGAGGGAACACATTACTGTACTATTTTGTAATCAACACAATATTTGCAGCCAGATTATTATCATCACGCGGAACTCCATGAAATGAGACACTGTTCGGAAGACCAGCTCAGACCTGTATCTGTAATACTGCAACAAGCCCACTGCTTTGCTCACTGCAATGTCAGATCGCGTCTCTGCTGGTTGATTTGTAATTCATGGTACTTGGGATCAGAAATACCTGAACTGCCATCATTTCCTTACATACAGGCACCCTGCAACGACTATCTGAGCTATTTTCAGGAATTTCCATGATGTGAGCGTGTCAGGCTAAATCAAGTCCTATAGAGAGAGAGAGAGAGAGAGAGAGAGAGAGAGAGAGCTTCATTATCGGCTCATAGGTGATTCTTGCTGCAGGCGCCCGCCATGCATAAGTGTGGATCTAACCCGAGCTTTGATGAGAGATCATTAGCACCAGTTCATGAATGATGCTTCTACGGTCCCTCGGTTGCACAACCGTTATACGTTTTCCCTTTATCTGTTTTTTCCATCCTTGATAAAAAGACACATAGTATCGTATCAGATAGCAAGAGGTACAGAGGAAAGATGGGGTGATTGCCAGTTGCCACTTCGCTCAACTGCATTTTAATTTTTACCTTCGCCTGGGGAACGGAAAAAAGAAAACGTTGTCTCGCAAATGACTTCTGTGAAGGAGCCCGAAAAGATGGAAGTGTGGGAGAGATTCACTGGCAGATATTTCAGAACAAATCACCTGCGTAGCAGCGTCTCGCTCCCTAATGGAAATCTATGTTCATCCCGATCTCGATTTATCCCACGAGGCCACAGATCTGGCTGATTCCACATCGTCTCGCATCCTCCCGGCTTGAGTTTGTTTCAGGACACGAGGATGCTGCTGCATCAAATTGCGTCGCCATGGAAACATCATGAGACACATAACACTGTTATTAATGACAGGGCATGAAGTACCCGTATGAATATGTAGATAAGCCTGGTGCATATGGTTTTCATATAAGCTGGTTTGATCCCAATCTCCCTCGTCTGGTTTGACTGATGGCTGTGTCACTGTTATTTAATATGCCTGAAGTCTGTTCCTCTCTGTAATAATGTTTGAGCGTTTACAAAGTCATCTGCTTTGACTCTAATTATTAGTAGGCAAACCATGTTTCTCCAGTGACATTCATTGAAACGACTCCTTTGTGCCGAAAAAAAAACAAGCACAAACAAAAATGGCCTAGTTTCTGCTGGAAGTTTGTGTTTACTTGCATCTGTTGTCCTTTTTTAAAGGGCACCTTTTCTGGCGAACACACGAGGACGCACACATGCGATGGCACACGCGATAGCAAAAATGAAATATTACAGTGCGAAAGATCATATTTATTAAATCTCCTTGGCCAGGCCTGGACCCGCTCCAACTGTTGCTGTTCACTTCCTATCACCCGTAACGAGTCCGCGGCGGATGAATGAGCGTGCGGGACGTTCGTAAAGATAAAACCAGATTGCATATTAAGAGACCGTGAGAGACATGATATTAAAAGCAGAAGCAATCTCAGGATCATCTAAAACACTAGGCACTTTCTCCACCCTCTTGTAGTGTGCAGACTGACTTGGATTTGTTGTATGAGGTCACTTACACTTTTAAAGATTTTATAAACTACTCATGTGTTTTTTGGGAAGCAACTCTGTCTGATATTGCGCAATTTTGTAACGTGGGCGATTAGAATTCGTTTCCAGAACACTCCCCCTGCATATGTGGAAATGGATAATTCAGCTTCAAAATTACAACATTGGAAAGCGATTAAAATGTTTTCTTGTTTTATAAGCACAACATTATTCTACACTTCTAAATTAAAGGTGCAGTAAAGTGACAATTGCGCCTCTAGTGGAACAAAATGGAACAGCGACATCAAATACGCCATGACAATGCTCAGGCAAGTGTTGCTGTCAACAATATTTTTCATGGTTACACTTTATTTTGATAGTCCGCTTTAAACATTCTACTAACTATAAATATATTTGCAACTACATGTCAACTAACTTTCAATAATTTGCAACTATACGTCAACTAACCAACGTGTTCTGATAAACACGAAGCAAGATATTTTGAGGAATGTTAATAACCAAACTAAGCATGAGCCCCATTCACTTCTAGGAAAAAATAATACTATGGAAGTGAATGGGGCTCATGAATGGTTTGGTTACAAACATTCCTCAAAATATTTTCATTCATGTTCACCAGAACAAAAACATTTATACAGGTTTGTAACAACATGAAAGTGAGTAAATTATGATAGAATTTTCATTTTTGGGTGAACTATAAATCTGATGCGGTCAAAAATTAGGGTGCACCTAACTTTCGTGCTGGTGCACCTAAGAAAAAATGCGCACCAGTGCAACCAGTGCAAAAAGTTAGTCTAGAGCCCTGATGTAGGCTATAACCTATAGGTACATATGTCTGACACCCTGCCGTACATCCACAGGGTAAACACTGCTTAATGCAAGTGTAAAACAATCGGAATTATATACATTAAAATACATGAACCCCGATTTATATAAAGTTATTTTTACTAACTTGACTTAATAAGCCTCCTACGATTTCAAAGCAGAATCCCCAACGCTGTTTCGTAAGCAGCACATATGGCATAACAGTCATCGAGTTTAATTAAAGACTTTCCAGATATTGTTGGAAGATAGAAGTGGGTTGCAGTTTTTACTGTCTCGAGCCAATGCGGTAATGAGGATCATCTTCATGTGCTCGCCGTGCGGCCACGCGTCAGCTGAGAATCATATTTGTTCAGGGTTGTTTTCCACTTTAGGAGAACAGCTTTTGGTAAACAAGTGAAAACAGAGCTTCTACACATAAAATGCCCGTTAGGGTCTACGAGACGCTCGCAGCAAGAAGCCTCAATTTGCCGTCGTCTTTCTACATGCCTGAGTGCAGCAGATAGCTTTCCCTTAAAACATCTTGTAAAGTAGGAATCAACTGAGTTATGTTCAATGAAATGTGTCTGATGTTTTTCCTTTGCGTTTCTTCGTTCTACTTATTTCCTACAGTATGTGGCTTTTGATAAACAAAGATGCCGTCACACACCCACGGACGAGTGGGGAGGCCTTTCTTTTGTATTCTAAGGAATTGTGGCAAATCCCAGCTCTCAGGAAGTCTGGCAATGCCGGTAAAAAACATGACTGACAAATGACACATGGATTCCTTTGGAGCTCCATTCATCTGAAATAATAGTGCATTTGTAAGCCTTTATTTGCTCAAAGCAGACTTTCACAATTTGACTCTCCGCCAAAGCCTTTAAGTGAACTTGCACCATACAGTGTTCAGCTGCTTTTGTGCTAGTGCCTTATTGCATCATCATTGTTGTTCTTTTTGAAATTGAGAACATCCAGGTTGCTTAAAGCTCTTTACAAACATCTGACTTTAACAAAACCCCCATGACCTTTAACATTTCCTATTGGCTGAAATGTGAGAACCAATGGGTGTAAAAATGAAATATACACATTAGAAAATCCATCTGCCCTCCATTTGAAAAGAATACCCAAGCCATGGGAACTGAAAACTTGACCACAGGCTACTTTGACTTCATCAAGCCCTTACAAAACCCTTAATAACAACATAGCAACACCCTACTAACCCCATAGCAAGATTATATAAATCACGCAAAAAACTGGTAACAGCAGAGCAACACCCTAGCAACAACATAAACATGCAATAAATCAATTAAAACCCCAGTAACAACATAGCAATACCATAGCAACACGATACAAACCACAAAACTCCTGGTGACAACCCCATAGCAACACTCTAACAACCACATAGAAACATGATTTAAACAACTTAAAATCTCTACTAACAACATAGCAACACTTCAGTAATCACATAGCAACATAAAATAAACTAATCAACATCCCCAGTAACAACATATGTAAACCCTAGCAACCACATAGCAACATGATATTAACCACTCAAAACCCCAGTAACAACATAGCAACACCCTAGCAACCACATGATCCCATAATATAAACTACTCAAAACCTCAGTAACAACATAACAACACGTAAAGAAGCCACATGATAATATGATATTAACCACTCAAAACCCAAGTAACAATATAGCAACCACATAGCAACATAATATAAACCAATCAAAACCTTTTGTAACACCCCATCACCCCCCCCCCCCCACTCAAGAACCCTAGTAACAACTCCAGAAGCAACATAATATAAACCACACAACCCCTGGCAACACCATAGCACCGCTTAGCAACAAAATATAAACTACTCAAAACCCTAGCAAAAACATAGCAACATCCTAGCCATCACATAGCAACATAATATAAACCACTCAAAACCTCTTGTAACTACATAGCAACACCCCAGCAAACAACCCTTGTAACAACACAACAACACCCATTGAAGCCACGTAGCAACCTAATATAAACCCTTTAAAACCCCAGTAACAACATGGCAACATCCTAGCAACCACTGATAACATAATTAAAACACTCAAAACTTCAGTAACAAAATAACAACACCTATAGAAACATGATATAAACCACTCAAAACCCCAGTAACAACATAGCAACACCCTAGCAATCACATAGCGACATTATATAAACCAATCAAATCTTCTTGTAACAACATAGCATCACCCCAGCACACACCCGACTTATTAACCCTAGCAACAACTATAGAAGCCACATAGCAACATGTAATAAACCATTCACAAGCCAAGTGACAACATAGCAACATCCTACAACCACATAGCAACATAATATAAACCACACAATCCCTAGCAATAACATAGCAAGTCCCTAGCAACCACAATGCAACAAAATATAAACCAATCAAAACCCCAGCAAAAAAATAGCAACATCCTAGCAACCACATAGCAACATAATATAAACCACACAACTTCTGGCAATAACATAGCAACACCCTAGCAACCACATAGCAACATAATATAAACCACTCAAAACCCCAGCAAAAATATTGCAACACCCTAGCAACCACATAGCAACACAATATAAACCACTTGAAACCTCTTGTAGCAACACATAGCAACACCCCACTTAACGACGCTAGTAACACAACAACACCTATAGAAGCCATGTAGCGACATGATATAAACCATTTAAAACCCCAGAAACAACATAGCAACATCCTAGCAACCATATAAAAACCCCACTCAAAAAAAAAAAAAAACCCTTGTAACTACACAGCAAAAACCCACCAATCTAGTTTCTAATCTAATATATTCGGTTCCTTAACAGACAAAGGGTCATTTAATCGGAAACACATTTGGTGTTAAAGGAAGAACAGGTAAAATGCAACTCTTGGGATGCCTTTCATATCCTCATTAAGTAGAATACTTCAGCCCAGTTTGGAGCGATCACACACCACAGTCATTATCTTATGAACAGCTGAGATTCTGCATTTCTTGGGGGTGTATGAAAAAAGACATTACTGCTCTTGGGATGGGGGGTCTGTTGCTTCTCCAGAGATTTACACTTATAGTCAGAAGGCTAAAACAGTCGACAAAGATCTCTCTCATCACAGCTCACTCCCTCCCTCTCTCAATATCACACACAAAACTTTCACAAGACACTGTCATCTGATGTTTTGTCTCCTCCAAAAACAACATTTCTTTGTTCGGAATCTTACTTTCAAATATGAATTTCACACTTGTGCGAAATAAAGAGCCCTCATTCATCAATATTAGGGACTAACTAACTTAAAGTATTGATGCAACACAACACCTTTGATACAAAATGTCATTTTAACTCATTGTTTTACTGTAAATCTTGACTCGTTCTAAATTGCTATAATAAAAAATTAATAAAATTGCTTAAATTATTTTGATGATTTAATGTTAAATTATGATGCTATTTTTCACTGGTCACATTTTTACAGCTTTATTTTTTTTTTTTAAGACTACATTTATGTGCAATAGTATGCTTTTATCAGTTGAGATGTTTTGTGCCAAGTCAATGCTGCTCTGAATGCAAAATGGAAATATGATATCTGTTATATATTTTAATAGATCCCCCTTAAAGGAATATTCCATTTTCTTAAAAGAAAAATCCAGATAATTTACTCACCACCATGTCATCCAAAATGTTGATGTCTTTCTTTGTTCAGTCGAGAAGAAATTATGTTTTTTGAGGAAAACATTGCAGGATTTTTCTTATTTTAATGGACTTTAATAGAGCCCAACATTTAATACTTAACTCAACACTAAACAGTTTTTTCCACGGAGTTTCAAAGGACTCTAAACAATCCCAAACGAGGCATAAGGGTCTTATCTAGCGAAACGATTGTCATTTTTGATAAGAAAAATAAAAAATATCCACTTTTAAAGCACAACTTCTCGTCTAGATCAGGTCGTGATGCGTGATGTGACCCCACGCAATACGTCATGACGTCAAGAGGTCACAGAAGACGAACGCGAAACTCCGCCCCAGTGTTTACAAGTGTTGAGAAAGAGGACCGTTCCTACGTTGTTGTATGTCAACTGATACTAATTAATGTCTTTGTGTCAGTTTATTGTTTACAATGGCCCACAAATGTGCGTTTTTTTATATATGTAACACGTGACCTGCCTACTTCACTACGCATTTACGTTAGGTCGCGCTGGACTGTATTTAGACGAAAAGTTGTGGTTTAAAAGAGCATATTTTTTATTTTTCTTGTCAAAAATGACAATCGTTTCGCTAGATAAAACCCTTATGCCTCGTTTGGGATCGTTTATAGTCCTTTGAAACTCCGTTGAAACTGTTAAGTGTTGAGTTAAGTATTAAATTTTGGGCTCTATTAAAATCCATTAAATTGAGAAAAATCCTGCAATGTTTTCCTCAAAAAACATAATTTCTTCTCGACTGAACAAAGAAAGACATCAACATTTTGGATGACATGGTGGTGAGGAAATTATCTGGATTTTTCTTTTAAGAAAATTGAATATTCCTTTAAATACCTTTACTGTAGTTGTCTACTTTTTGTTAGTAAATATGATTGTAGTGTACTATATTAAGTAATGTTTCTGTACTTTTGCATACCGAAAAACAACAGAGCTTCCCAATGTATCGTACAGATATTCTGTGCAGTGTTTTAAAAGGATATTGGCCCATATAAATACTGCTGGAGATCTAAACAGCTGTTTTGGACCAGCAGTCAAACGTCTTGCCAATTCTCTTTCGTCAGTCATGTCGTCAGGTTTTGATGTTCTGGGGCAATAAGGAGAGCTCATTGTCTCAACATTAGTGTTTGTGTCAGATTGGCGGTGAATCAATCGATAAACACCCCTCCGCACACACCAGAGATGCATTGTGATTTATTGTTTGCCTAAGAAAGATATACATAATGTCATCAGTTTGTCTCTCCTGTTTAGCGGTTGTTTAGAAGAGAAAGTCCAGCATAATATAAAGTCTGATAATATGATTGTAGATTGATAAAAGAAAAAGATTGATGATCATTTTAAATTAAAATGCATGCTTGTTTATCTTCTTATATAAGGGTCAACATGGTAAAGCCCCCAAAAGCACATACAACCTAATGATTCCAGTGGTTTTAATAAATATCTTCTTAAGCGAAACGATACGTTAATGAGAGAAAATGAGAGAATGCATTGAAATAATATGTTAAAGGAAGGTTTGTGGCTTTATTAAGTGCAAAAAAATATCCAGAGACAGTTTTACATATCCATTTACAACCCCTACGATTTGCCTTTAGAATGAAATGGTCTATTATTACCTTATTTGAAAGGGCCATGAATAATTACGTTGAGCTCTGCTCTGATTGGCTGTTTCACAGAGCAGCTCAGTTTCGTAGCTCTATGTGTGTGTAAACCATTATGTTTGAGCCTCTTTCAGATGAAGATACAGAATTTGAGGAATAATCAATTGTTTGGAGATTGTTAATGGACGTTTCTGAGTGGTAAGTTTTTTTTTTTCAGTATGGAGCTGCAAAACTTAACTGTAACGTCAATAGTAGAACTTCGGCTTAAACGTTAGCATATAGCATTAACTAGCATACAGCGCTAACTCAACAGCAGTCACAACTTTGTTTTAGCAACTTTGTAATTAATTGAATGTGTAATTTAATGTTGGGGTCGTACATCATGACTGTACATCGTCACAGTTGGTGCTATGTTGAGATCGGTCTGTTTTCCAGCTGTCTTTTGCATGCACAAGGTTTACATTAAAAGGAGGAAACAACTGTTTTTGAGGCTCACTATATGTAATTACCATGTACAGAACTCTTATTATTCATCTATAAATAAATACAGTTTACATCATGCGGCACCTTTAAAATGTTTAGCTTATTTGGCGAAATTGAAATAAAATGAAGTCGATTAGAGCCATACATTAAAAGTCGGTGGCGTACTGAAAACTTCAAAGGTTATCATGGGTCTCATGACTAGTTGTCATATGCGTGGTTTGTAACATCTGAGATGATACAGTATGTGGGTCAGTAAATTATGAGAATTTTCATTTTTATGGTGATTAATTGCCCTCCAACGGTTTGGATAATTGTTTGTTTTGTTAATATTTTATTAACATGCTTCTTTCGGTCACGAAAGAGAATATTAGCATGTGTCTTGATCTTTCTTTAAATAGCTGCTAGTAGTAGTAGGAGAGAGAGAGAGAGAGAGAGAGAGAGAGAGAGACTGTAAGCTCTGGGCTTGTTCGTTCGCTCTTGCTCCGAGTTTCCTGTTTGCATTCAATAAACAGGATACTGCTGTGTCATAATACACATCACTGCTTTACACAGGATACGCATTGCTAGCATGTTTAGCAAACATGCATTTAAACAAATATCTACATATTTAGTTGCCTTAACCTAAATCGTAAATACTATTTTTCTGAATTGAATATACAGTAGATAATTGGGTGGTTACCCGGACATGGTTTGGATTAATCTGGCACTAGGCCTTAGTTATATTAGGACATTTCAAAAACAATACTGGTGTGCAAACCAATAACACTGATATATGTTAATATGTCAGAGCAAGATGTTTTTAAATTAAGACATCTCAAACATGCATTTTAGTCTGGGACTAAGATAAGCCTTGTCCGGGAAAAGTAATATTTAAAGATGGAGAATGTTATAGAAGATCTAGATAGTACGAAGAATTTCGAAACTCCACATAAAAGTTAATTTAATTTATGCAGCATTATCTGGTTTTGATTTTATGCAACCCATTAAAAGTTTACGCTTGTGACTAAACATACATCATAAATCAATGTCTTTCCCTTTTATCCATTTTATGACCCCCTTAAGTTAGCTGATGACCTCACAGTGTCTTTTCCCACATTTCTGGTCCCACTGTGAGACAATGAGTCCCCTGTGCCCCTTCCATAAAGCAGAGACCCCTCCGCCATTGGCACTAATGAACAGCTCCATCCTCTCTTCTGTCAGAGGTTCAGCCCACATCCTTCCTATTTTACTACGATGTTTCCCATCCTCCTCGTGTATCCTGCATTCCTCTCAGCTCCGAAGTCGAACTTCCTCGATCTCCCCTACAGACCTTACCCACGTCCTCCTTATCACTCACACTATCAGGAAGTTACACCTGCTCGAATCGGCTTCGATTCCTGCCATTCAAATCTCGGTTCCATTGAATTAAAGGTCCCACAGATGAATGAGATCATTCCTTGGTATTTGTGTTTTGAAAGGACACCTCGCATGGTGTGTGCACACCAAAACCAAGCAGATATGCAGATCATGTTTTTCACATTACTCATGAATGAAAACAATGCTGTCATTCATTTTCTAATACAAGCTCTATCAGAAGTCAAATCAATGCTATTTCATGAGAATTCGTACATATTTTACAAGTTGGCTAATTCGTATTAATTCATATGACCACATTCGTAAGTTTTGGTGCGATTTGCCTTGACCCCTGTGACTTAGGGGTTCAGTTTCATTGTTGTTGTTTTTTTTTTTTACGAGAATCGTACGATTTTGCAAGATTACCTTCGGATGCATTGATACGAATAAGCCAACTCATAAAATATGTACGATTTCTCCTGAGATCAGGCTAGTGAAACCGGATGTGTCAAAAATCCCATCGGTGATTGGCTTGCGTGACAGCACATCATGTGAATTTCCTCTTTGAGTTTTTAAAAGACGTGGCTGAGGCGAATATTGCCGTTCTTGACAAACACATTGCCCAGTGTCATTCCTGCCCCCCCCCCCCGCCACAAATTAATGTATGTTTGCATCTTTGCATTGACTTTGTATGTAATCTACTCGCCCAAATAATTCAATTCACTTTTGGTGTGCACACACCATTAGATTTATTTTATTTCCTTTTTTAAAATTTTTTTTAAGTATGCTTTTTATTGCAATGCTTACAATGTGCACCTTAAAATCTCTATAAATATTCCATAGATACGAATTTAAAACATTAATGGTGTCAACCATGCAAAAATTGCATACCTATTGTTAAACAAATGGCATAATTTGGTACTGTACCCCAAATGTACTGTAAAAGTGATGCTTGCATTAATAAGCACAGTTAATATGATAATAACATACAGTTTAACATTTCTCGTTTAATCCAAGCAATTTGTTTCTGGATCTGCTAAATGATGTGTTTCAGGGTCATATGTTTCACTTTATGTCAGCAACTGTCATGCTTTCCCGGTTCACAGTTTCTCTGTATTCTGTAAGAGATCATCTGTATATCAATAAGTCCATAGATTCTTCTTCTCCCGTTGAGACCTGCCTACACATGTAATCTATCATGACCTTTGACCTTTTTAAACCCCATCCAACTCTTTGTATTTTTGGCAGAGGCTGCAACATGTTACGGCTAAACATTTTATAGGCATCTCTGCTGCTCGTGACCTTCAAAGACTTCACACTTAGTTTGTCATTTGACCCTTCACTCTTCCTGTGACACACATACACACTTGCATGTGCACAAACCTAGTGTCATGTGATTGGACCATTTCTGGATCACTGGATCACGCTGAATGTGATCGAATTAACGGATGATCTTCAGTTGAGTCTGACTCATCTCTCTCTCTCTCTCTCTCTTGCGCGCGCGCGCTCGCTCGCTCTATTGCAACATATCTAACATCTGCCTTTGATCAAAGCGATAGAAGCTTTCTTTTGACTGTTTGTTGATCCTTGATCCTTTTGTTTGTTGTTGTGGGCCGGTAGGCGTTCATTTTAAAATGAAAATCTCATTTGTAATGTATACATCGTTCAAAACAGACTCACCATGATTCAATTTAATGCAATTTAACTTAAAATATGTTTATTAGCCAAATGTTTATCAAATACTACACTACCTACCAATCAGAAAAGATGCAGTTAGCATAAAAAATGTTATCTGTGACCAACCACCACCATTAAGGACACTACTTATATATAGTATTTATTTACATTTGGAAGACACTTTTTCAAAATCATTTATAATGCATTCATATATATATATATATATATATATATATATATATATATATATATACACACATATATATATATATATTTTTTTTTTCTTAAAACGGTATGTTTCCTAGGATAGAATCCATGACCACTTAACTGCTAATGTTAGTTTCTACCAATTGCGCTGTATATACTGTTTTGCTAAATATGGTAACCAACCCTAAACCTCACCCTGATTCTGACCGGCTTTATTATTTATAACAAAAACAACCTAAGCAATAGTTTAAAAGGTTAAAATGGTACCTGTTTCCATTAATCATTGTAGAAATATTGGGAGGATTATCCCTCCTCTGTCCCGGAGTCTACACCCCTGTGTAAAATATATAAATTATTTGTACAATGTTTCTTACTTTTGGGTTTTCTGTTTTTGCTTGCAGTATAAATGTTTATTTAAAACAAAAACTTGTATACAAGCCATCATGTTGACAAAAACATTTTTTCAGGTCATGGATACACATGAACTGAACGATTGAAAAACACAACGTTATGTTTTATGCAGAACAATTATGGAAAACAAGACGAAATGATTCACAAATAATTCAGCGAAATGTTGAATTTGCATTCATTCTTGTCATTTTTACATCCTGAAAGGTCTAATAAACAAACTTCCTCTGCTGTTGTCATAGCAGCATTACCAGGATACCAAACAATGTGCTATCGAAACTTGATAACAGGAAATGATTTCATCTGTTTCCTTTAATGTGCAACCCGATACGGCCCAGCAAAAAAGCATGCACGCTGCATTAATGGAAATCACTGTGCGACGCGTGAATGTGTATAACAACAAACACTTTAGCGTTAACTCTAACCACACAGATGAGGTCTCGCACACAGCAGGGGCGGTGAAACTTTTTGACAGTGGACCACATACTAGATGAAATATTGAGTCTTGGAGGAGGCTGGTCTGTTTTGCCAACAAGCAAGCAATCCATCAATTAAAACTTTGTGAGGCATCCTTCCTAATTCACTTTCGATGCATGAAGGAACAAATTTTGCTCAAGATTTAATTTGCTTTAGAACTGCTGTGGCCGAAAAAAATATATTTTGACACAAACCATACTTAAAAATGCATTGCATCAGATAACAAATGAAAGCTAGCATACGCACACAGCAAAACATTAAAAACATGCTCAAAGTCATTTCTGGAGGATGTATTTTAACAATCTTTTCTTTTAATGGCAAAAACATGCATCAAAACATAAGGTGTGTGGTACAAAATGGAGAAAACTTTACTTACCCAAGGTATATAATAAGGTGACCAGATTTTTTAATGAAAAGCAGGATGTTTCCTAGTTCAGTTGTCAAAATATCATTGAAATCTCATTTGTTATTATCTGTGAATTAAACAACAGGGACAAAACCTTTTTGAATGTTTTCGTCTTGTTATTGTTTTGGGTTTGTGAAGGACATAACACCAAAAATGGGACTTAATATATAAGTAAATAGTGGTTTTATTGTATTATAGAAAAGAAATGCAAAAACAAAACAGTGCAAATGAAATAAAATAACTGACCAATTGTAGTAATTAATCAAAATAATAATAATAATAATAAAGATGTTACTTCTGATAAAAGCACCATTGTTGTCCATTTTTGTTATCTATACACTCTTAAAATGAATGTGTTAAATTAACACATCTTGTGTCTAGTTAAGGACAACACATCTAGTGTGTTGTCCGTAATTTAACACATCCCTGTGTTATTTTTGGAACAACACACTTTGGGCCCTATTTTAACGATCTGAAACGCAAGTGCGAAGCGCAATGCGCAAGTGAGTTTGTGGGCGGATCTTGGGCGCTGTTGCTTTTTTCCCGGCCGGAGAAATAACTCTTGCGCCAGGCGCAAATCAATAATGGGTTGGTCTGAAGTAGGTTCATTATTTATAGGTGTGGTTTGGGCGTAACCTCAAATAAACCAATCAGAACGCTATCCAACATTCCCTTTAAACGCAAGGGCGCAAGTTCCATGGCGGGTTGCTATTATTATGACGGATTTACCAAACGCACGCCAGGAGCGGTTCACAGCCGAGGAGACCGGCGTTCTTGTAAGAGCAGTCAAAGGCAGAGAAGTTGTTCTGTATGGGAATAAGAGAAACCGCCCAAATCAGCGTAGGTTAAAGGGACCATTTAACATGTCCGCCCAAAAAAAAATCAATTCATACTCCACACGCCAAACAGACGGGGGCAGTATACCTCCAGAAAAGTGAGTTGGTCTATTTTAATTTAGCAGCTGCAAATTCAGCAGCATATATCAAGTTTGATTTACATTAGCAACTAAGTTATCATTAGTCACAAAAAAAACATTCGGTCTCATTAAAATTGCAATGTTTTCCGCTACGTTTCGTGCGTCCATTTGGTGTTCATTATAATCGAAGACATTTCAAGCTTCTTAGCTAATGTTACATTTTAGCATCAGCTTGGTAGATAACGGGTGAAAACCGGATCGGATCCGTGGGAAGAGCTAACTATTAAACGTTAACAGCTAAGGATGCGCAATAATTTGCATGCGATAGTCATTGCGCTTCTCGTCAGTGAAGCCGGTTTATTGATTAAAAGTGAATCGCCATCAGCTGCTTTCAGATGGAGCCACATTTACTGCACAAAGCCGTAGTTCATGTACAAGCTGAGCATAGGTTATGGCAATGCCTATTATAAGTGAACTTCTAGCGAAATACTAACAGCATCTTACTTACCAATCGAAAAGAAAAGTTGTCATTTCGGAGTCGAACCTCATTTCTTTCATGTTCATTAGTTGTCTCCAGCGATGAAAAGCAGTGCCAGTATTTACTCTGGTTCGGTTACTTTATTTATCATATTTTATTTGTGATTCCGAGCGCGTTGTTCCCTGCAGCAAATGTTTGTGGTAGTGGTAAATGTCTCTTGCTTTAGCCATTCTTCCGCTCTCTTCCCTAACTGAAATACGTCCGAAACCCCTATTGCAAGGCAGGAAGGCATCAAGGCATGTCCGAATCCATGGCTGTCCGAATTGCATTTCTCTGAGCTGCATTCATAAATCTTAAATCAACAAGTCAGCTGCCTTAGTTTTCGGACGCAGCGGTACTAGTTGAGGGCTGTACTCCCACTTATTCGTGTATTGCAGTTTGGCTGGCGGTTATGTGCGTGGCCCGCATACCGCCTCCCATGGTCGAAACTGGTATTACAACACCAGTCGGGCTGTAGCTAGTAATTTAGCATGCTAATTCAGATTGATATTTCTGCAGCACTATACCTTGTCATTTTTTTAATGACATCTTTGCCCTCATTTCTTCTCATTCTTTTGATGCGTGTAACTAATTTTTAAAAATCTTTTACCTCAACTATTACAAATGGCACCTTTAAACAGGCGTGAGAGGAAATAGCCACAATTGTCTCATCAGCTGGCATCCCCATCGTTGCGCCAAGCGCTACAATGATGTCAGGGGACGGGGGAATCCCAAGCTTGCCAGCATAAATCGGGCACGCCGTGTAACGGCAGGTGGAGTTGCTTTACTCAGGACCTGACGCCAGCAGAGGACATCGCTGCGTCCACCCTCACCGCTGAAAGGGTTTTGGGGCTTTGAAATCGGACCCAAGAAATGCAAGCAAGGTCCAACCCCAAAGTACACTTACAAATCAAGTTCATATACATTAAGGTTTCTTATGAAAATATTTTAATTGTTATTTGCATGAGAATTTTTTTAACGCAGCCACACAATAAATAAAAACTATCACCACAATGCTCACCACTATGATTCCCCTTATCTCATGTATTAATATTTTTTATTGTAACAATTTATGATTTGCAAAAATAACTGTTGCATCTGTGTAGATTAGATGAGCAAAGTGTGTGCGCGTTGTGCACGCTATACATTATGGTCAAGCATGCGCCCTTAAAATACCATAATGAACCACGCCAATGCGTCACTCACTTTAGACTAGTTTTTTTTTGGTCAGAGGCGCAATTGTGTTTTGAAACTGCAAAATAAGCATCAGGGATGGTTTGCGCCGCAACACGCCTCCTTTTTTGCGCTGAACCGCCCAGGGAGCGCAAGTTCATTCCCTAGTTTGCCGACGTGCGTCTGTGGAGGGAAAAACCCGCTGTGCGCCGGTGCAAAATACGAATGATACATGCGTCACTGACAAAGTCAATTGCGCTGGGTGCAAGATAGGGCCCAATGTGTTAAAAACAACACATAATGTGCTAAATAGTTTAACACAAAACAATGTGTTAAAATAAACACATCCAGGGTTTGTTAATTTTAACACATTGCTTTGTGTTAAACTATTTAACACATTATGTGTTAATTTTAACACATCATGTGTCATTTCGTGTTGATTTTGAGTTCATATAAATAAAAGGGACAACACAGGATGTGTTAAAACAACACAGAGAAAATCCTGCAATACAAATGGCAAATTCCACTTTGGCGTGCATTTGATACGCCAGTCCTTCCCATTCACTTAAACGGCGCATCTTTTTTGTTTTCTCATTTTCGGTTTAGGGTTAAAACAACTTTTTGTTATATAAAAATTACATCCTAACCCAAACCCCAATTCTAACCCCAACTCCAAGCGACCATGGCTTAAATATAGACAAAAACATGGAGCAACGTGTATATTAATAACCCCCTTAAGCAAATCTCAAATCTAACCCTAAACCCAAGCGAAAATGGTTTAAAAAACAGAAAAAATTGAGAAACCAATAAATAAAACGACAAATAAGATGTGCCATTTAAGTGAATGGGAAGGACTGGTGTATCATATGCACGCCAAAGTGGAATTTGGCGTATGTATTGCACGATTTTTACACTTTGTGCTATTTATACGCAACTCTGTGAGACTGGGTAGTTATAAACATACACTGCATGTATTTGAATCACCCTTAAAGAATGTCTGTTTGTTATGTAGTGTTGATGGAAGTGTTGCTGAAGGAGAAGTATAGCTGTTATACATCTGGACGTTGTCACAGAGGGTATATGTACATAAGGGAGGACAGAATTGATAAGTGTGGATGACAGGGTGCCGATCTTGAGGTAGGGGTCAGCCGTGGTGACATCTCAGTGAATATATGCTGATGTATGCCAGGTCAAAGTCAGGAGGGCTCAACATGGAAGATAAGATTTGGAGGGTGAAACCAACCAGGAGAACCTCAAATCCGAGAGATCTCGCTAACCTTAGGAAGAATGTGAAGGCTATCACACACACACTGACACATCGACACGGTGTGTAGTGGTTACCGAATGACTGCCGTCGAACAAAAATGAAAGAATGTTACAGAAACCCAAGTGCTCAAAAAAGATGAATTTATCACTTTAAACGTTGGTAACACTTTAGAATAAGATTGTATTTGTTAATATTTGTCAATGTGTTAGCTAATACAGGGATGATGTATACGGTTGTTATCGCAGAAATAAGCCCTTAGAGTGTGATCAGGTCTTGTATCACACTAAAGGGGCTTATTTCACGATAACAACCGGCTGCCTGTACATTATCCCGCTTATTGCATGGCTATTTAAATCATAAGGTGAGGAACATTAAATATTGATTTGAAATATTTTATTAGCTGATTTTTAAGGAATGCAGACCTTCTGGGAGGAACACCAGTTTACTTTCCTCTTACTTTTAAGATAAGACAAGACGTTCAAATGTCACGAACACGCTATTTGTTTTTTTCTTTTGTAAATATAATGTCATATATGTTGGTAACACTTTACTTGAAGGGGTGTTCATAAGACATGACACCTTCATAATCATGACATGACACATGCTATGAACATTGAGATTTTAAGCACATTTATGACGACTGTCATTTGTTCAGTTCTGTCATTTTTAATGTAAAGATGACATTGTTTGAAATGTCTTTGTTATGACAATTTGACATAAAGCAGTACATCGTAACTTTTCATAAATCTGTCATAAACATGACATAACAGAATAATTGTCAAACTTAAGAAACTACCTAGCTTAATGGGTTAACATTACATTAAACTGTCATTTAATACTATGTCAAATAATTGAAAATATCTTTACAAAACGCAATACGCCAAAATTATACTTAGCTTTATATGTATATAAAGCTATATAAACTATATTTTTATTTATATATATATATAAAACTAGCTGAAAAAAAAAGGAATTTTCTGACATAGAAGAAAAAACTAACGAAACATTTAATTAATTAATTTAATGTAATTAACTGTTTTTCCAGCAATAGGACCAAACGTTGCATGGCCTAACCCATTATTGTACTGTTTTTGTTTAATTTTCGGTGAATCGGTCATCAAATGCGATAAAATATAATTGTATTCATTTCAATTATTATTATTATTATTATTGAATCATTGATTTTATTTCTTAAACACCTGGAGGAAACTTAAAAAACAATATGAATTGAAGAATAGTCATGACGCGGTTATAAAACTATATGACAGAGTATTAACACTTAATGACATTTAAATGACAAATTATATTTGTACCACTGTAGTTGAGGTCAAGAAAAATATTCATGATTCTGTTATAAAACTATATGACAGAGAATTAACACTTAATGACATTTTAATGACAAATTATATTTGTACCACTGTAGTTAAGGTCAAGAGAAATATTTATGATGATGTTATAAAACTATTTGACAGAATATTAACACTTAATGACATTTTAATGACAAATTATATTTGTACCACTGTAGTTAAGGTCAAGAGAAATATTCATGATGCTGTTATAAAACTATATGACAGAATATTAACACTTAATGACATTTTAATGACAAATTATATTTGTACCACTGTAGTTGAGGTCAAGAAAAATATTTATGATGATGTTATAAAACTATATGACAGAGAATTAACACTTAATGACATTTTAATGACAAATTATATTTGTACCACTGTAGTTGAGGTCAAGAAAAATATTCATGATGATGTTATAAAACTTTTTGACAGAGTATTAACACTTAATGACATTTTAATGACAAATTATATTTGTACCACTGTAGTTGAGGTCAAGAAAAATAGTTATGATTCTGTTATAAAACTATTTGACAGAGTATTAACACTTAATGACATTTAAATAACAAATTATATTTGTACGACTGTAGTTGAGGTCAAGAAAAATATTCATGATGATGTTATAAAACTATTTGAGAGAGTATTAACACTTAATGACATTTTAATGACAAATTATATTTGTACCACTATAGTTGAGGTCAAGAAAAATATTCATGATGCTGTTATAAAACTATCTGACAGAGTATTAACACTTAATGACATTTTAATGACAGATTATATTTGTACCACTGTAGCTGAGGTCAAGAAAAATATAAATGACGCTTTTATAAACCTATATGATCTACCCACTCTCACAAGGTTTTGTGATATAGTCACATCATTTTTTGATTCTTTTTTCGTGATATTATCACAAATTAACAAATTCATGTTTCTGTGTGATTATCACGTATTGGTTACTCAACAGCTTTTTCCTATTTTCAAACCATTGTCGCTTCGGTTTAGGGTTAGATTTGGTGCTTGCATTAGAATGTTATTTTATGTATTGGTTTATACTATTTTTTTATATGTCGCCTGGCGTTAGGGTTAGAGTTGGGTTTGCGTAGGGATGTCATTTTATGTAAATCTAACCCTAAACCAAAGCGAAAATGGTAAGAAAACAGGACAAAACAGTTGAGTAACCAATACGTGATAATCACATGAAAACAGGAATTCGTTATACAATCACAAAAAATTTGTGATAATATCATGAAAAAAGAATACTATATAACAAAATTTTGTGAGACTGGGCTGATATGACAGAGTATTAACACTTAATGACATTTTAATGACCAATTATATTGGTAAAAAATGGTCAGTCATGTTGTCTTGGTAATGTCAAGTTGTCATGACAAGTTATGATGTATTGGTTTATGTCAAGTTGTCATAACAAAGACATCTCAAACAATGTCGTCTTTGCATTACAAATGACATAACTGAACAAATGACAGTTGTCATAATGTGCACAAAGCCTCCTTCATGTTTTTGGCACGTGTCATGTCATGATTATGAGGGTGTCACGTCAGTCTTATGAACACCCCTTCAAGTAAAATGTTTCCCATTTTAAAATAAGCAAAGAAATATGTTATGCCAGTTTTATCATCGTCAAACGCTATTGGTTGTCAAGTCTGTCATAACCAAATGTGAAGTAGCAAGTTGAATATGTGCAAAACCTGTTTCCCTCACAAACGTCTCATGCTTTCAGAAGATCATTTAATATATGTTTCATAGTGCAAATACAGTACTTGCTTTTTTGTATATATTTTTGTTCATTGTCAGTGTATGGAAAATGCATTCTAAAGTAATGCTATTTAGCACATATCTTTATGTCTGCACTTGTAGAGAGGGCTGTGTTTGTCTCAATGTCTCAACACCTTCTGCACAGGCTCCTGTAGTTACTACAAAGAGATCAGTCTTAGTGTCGGTATTAATCTCTCTTATGTAATCTGGTTTTATCTCGGCACAAAGCTGGAGTCTCCACACAAATATTCGCAGGACTTCTCTTCCAGGTCTCTCAATCACTCACACTATGAGTTTTTCTCTAGTGTAGATAAAGGCTCGCTGGAGACTGTCACTTTGGTGTCTGACTTTTAAATAATTTGTAGCGTTTGGCCCTGAAAGAGAAGCTTCTGCCCCTACCACGGGAGGATTTCAAAAGCAGACTAATGTTCCCAGAAAACATGGCAGGAATTTGGCTGCAGGGCAGATGGGTATCCTTTTAGAGTGAAGGTGGAATCTGTCTCGTGGGACTTTGCCGTGCCAATTTTATGTAGCAGAAAGAGAAAGAGACAGTAGGAAATAGAAAGCAAAATAGAAAGAGAAGTCTAAATGTAAACAAAAAGTGATACATTGTGAAAGCAGCGCTGTGCCATTTGTTCATCGTTTAGAAGTACAGAGAATCGTTTCGCCACTGAGGAATAGAGCACATTTATGTAACATTTGCTGAGGCAAACAAACAAGCAATTGTTTTTTTATTTCTTTGTTTTTGTGTCTACAACTTAAACATTCGCACACAGCCGCTGAGCTTTCAGAGTAAGGATCTCAAAACAACATATTGCAGCAAATGCATGCTGTTTTCCAAGGAAAGAAATTGCGCTCCCAAAAATTCTGGCATTATTTACTTACCCTTTTTCCAAACTCGTATAACTTTCTTCCATGGAAGAATAAGAGAATTGGACATGGAAATTTATCAGAGTATCTAAGTGAAAAGTCAAAATCTGTCATATGATTTCAAAAGACTTGGAAGTGCATGCAGGGAGTTATGTGGATTATGTTTTAAGGGGCTCTATCTTACACCCGGCGCAATGCAGCGCAATGCGCGACGCAAGTGTCTTTCGCTAGTTTCCACCCTAATTTTCACGTTTAGCGCCGCGTTGTTTAAATAGCAAATGCATTTGCGCCCCCTTTTGCGCCCATGGGCGTTCTGGTCTGAAAATGAGGTGTGTTCAGGCGCATTGTTGGCGCGTTGCTATTTTGAGGCAACTAAAATAGACTACGCCATTGACCAACAAAAACCTGGTCTAAAGTCTAAAGTCAATGGCGCAATGTGTTTTATGTTATTTAAAGAGCGCATTAGTAAAATGCGCCTATAAACGGGAGGACAACGCGGGTTTGCTTATCACAAAGTAGGCTACATGAATGCGCAGCAGCACAAAAATGCTTTTAAATATGAAAGATTAAAGGATTGAATGTAAAAGATTATTATTGAGTCTCTTGGACATATTTATAAATGAGGACTGATTATGAGACGTTAAGGCGCAAAGAGCTGCTTCACCAGCCTGGTAAGTAAATAAATGCTTTGCTTTGAACAAATGCGTCTGTTTTTAAATGTTTTTTTTAATGCTACCTCACGGATTTATTGTATATAATGTACCTGTGGATATGGTGAGATGAGAAACATTTGTAAGTAATGCTTAAAAAACTCTTTGCTAAAAAAAACGCTGTCCAAAGTGCTGAAACGTGAGGAGAGCCGTTTGTAATTTCTTTATCTCCTGTTTGTTACAAATAAAGTATTTTTAGAGTACAAACCTTTTCTTACATACTTGTAAATTATGTTTTGATGATATTGGATAGCCATACATTTAAAGCAATTACAAGCCTGCTTTTTACTTCCATGACTAAAAGAAAACGGGTTTTAAAGGTTTTAATAAAAAATAACAATTTCAATACAAGTGAAAAACAACACAATTATTTAACATTAATCTTAAACTGGGGATCGTCTTCCTCCGCTTAGTTTTTCAGTTTACAAAGTCCGTCATTTAAATAGGGATTAGACATAGCGCCAGCGCAACTTGCTTTTAAAGGGGATGAGAGCTGAGACTCTCATTGGTTTACTGCACGTTACGCCCAAAATACTCCCATTACAAAAGGACCTACCCTTTTCGACCATGCGCTCGGCGCAAAAACAATTTTTCCCGTCGTTAAATTAGCAAAAGTGGATTCGGACACGCCCATTTAGACGTTGCGCTGTGCGCTTTAGACAATGCGCTTAGATCGTTAAAATAGAGCCCATAGTGTTTTGACTGCGTGTCATTGTATGATTTGTTGATGTTGTAATTAATGTAGTATGAATATTTTGCTTTTGTTTTCACAGTAATAGTGAGTAAATAAAGAGAGAATTGTTTTTTTTGGGGGGGGGTTGAACTGTTCCTTGTAATATATCTCCAGCTACATAAATGTACTTTATAGTGCTGCGCCTTATATAACAAAAGTAAAGACATTTGAAGAGTTCAGATGCAAAAACGGCTAAACGTCACCTCTGTCAAAAATCAGAAAATGATTGTTACCAAATGCTTTCAACACATATTATACATTCATCCATTACTTTTGCACCAATCCGCTTAATCCCGCCACCAGGCCATTACAAAAAAATGAAGACAGAATCCACTAGCGATACGTTCACGCGGGGCGTAAAGAGGATCGCACACCGGCTGCGCCGCTCAGCGCCACGCTGTTCTAAATCAACTGAACACATTGTTTTCTATGAGTATACGCACACCGGCGCCGCCAGGTGGCGCCTGTCCGCGCCGCCCAGCTGTGACTCAGGAAGTTGCTCAAATCCCTGTCGCGCCACACAGCGCCACTCACATAGTTTAACATTAAATAACATCATATTTGTCCCAAATCATTAACGATTAACATTGGCTGCTAACGTATAATTTGCATTTTGAAGTAGACGCTATCTGACGAAGCTCGCGCTATTTAATGTGCACTTCTGGTTTACAATACCTTCGAGTTCTCCTCGAAGGTATTGGCGTGCGATCCCCTTTAGCGTTAAAGCAACACCAAAGAGTTTTTTTACCTTAAAATAACATTTCCAAAAAAGTTTCAGTCGTTCATTCACTCGAAACAGGGTGATCGGCACTTTCACATTCGCTTTGCAGCCCTCTATCAGTCAAAAACCGCACTAAAGAAGTTTCCAACTGTTGGGTCGCGGTCCTGTAGTTCGAGTGAAAACTACAAAAACCTGCTTTAACGGCAGACCTACAATCCAATCCGAGCCAGCTATGCTGCAGTATTTATCGCAGTAGAAATGGACAGTTACGTTTCTAACTCGTAGGGGGAGCAGAGAGCAAAAACTCTTTAGTGTTGCTTTAATGCTTCCCATTCACTTTTTATGGGTGACGTCATGTGTTGCCAAACTGAATTGTGGAACTGTCGGCAGAAGTTGAACATTTCTCAACTTTTCAAGCGTCAACGCATACGTCAGCTAATCAGATCGCCTTATGCAAATAACCTAGGCAGAGCCAGCCAATTACATTTAAGGAAGACCGGAGCATGTGTTGCGTCCACTGCGATTGGCTGTTGGCCACGCTTCAGACAAGCCTTTCGTCAAGCATTAATGTTTTGTCCGTAAGAGACTGATCAAAAATGCGAATGAATGAGAAATCATGTAAGACGCACTTTGAATCTGAACTCTTTATTTGTGCTAATACACTTTTGAATTGACTTAAATGCAAGTTATAGTCATGTCTACGCCGTAGGTTATCCATAGGCTGTCGCACACCTCGCCAAATTTTAACAGCGCGTCCATTCTACATAGACCGTAAGCGCTGTGATTGGTCCACTAGAACCCCTCCCATCAGGTAGAAAACTGCATCATCTGTATTTCCGCTTGTAACAGCGAGAACAAAGATAGGCCAAGTTGAGGAGTGATTTAACTGAAACTGCAACAAAAGTCGCTGTCTATTTACCTCCATCACTGCTGGTCTTCTTAAAACATAAACAAGCTGCTTCTTTTTTTTTTTTTTTCGTTTGTGGGTTTACTGGCCAAGCTGCTTCTTCTTTGGTGGTTGAGCTGCTACTGTAGTTACACGCGTGGATACTGCCTACCAGCAGCCTGCACGTGTGTTTTTATGTGGACACGGACGATGACGCAGAAGTATATATGAAAACCGATGCGTAACCTACCCCATAAGATATACGTACAATTATAATGAGCCCTTTATAGTGGATATGCAGCCATGGCCAAAAGCTTTGAGATTGACCCAAATATTAATTTTCACAAAGTCCTCTGCTACAGTGTTTTATAGATCTTGTGTCAAATGTTACCATGGTATATTGAAGTATAATTTCAAGCATTTCATGCCTTAAGTGTCAAAGGTTTTAACAGGAAATTACATTAAGTTTATGCAAAGAGTCAATATTGCAGTGTTGACCCTTCTTTTTCAAGAACTTTGCAAAATGCCCTGGCATGCTGTCAATCAACTTCTGGCCACAACATGACTGATGGCAGTCCATTTTCTTGCATAATAAATGCTTGGAGTTTGTCAGAATTTGCAGGTTTTTATTTGTCCATCCGCCTTTTGGGGATTGGCCACAAGTTCTCAATGATATTAAGGTCGGGGAAGTTGCCTAGCCAAGCACCCAAAATTTCAATAGTTCAAGCACTTTTGCATTATGGCAAGGTGCTCCACCATGCTGGGAAAGGCATTGTTAATCATCAAACTGATATTGGATAGTTGGGAGAAGTTGCTCTCCAAGATGTCTTTCTACCATCTTTTGTTCCTGACTGTGTTCTTAGGCGAAATTGAATGTGAGCTCACTCCTTTGGCTGAGAAGCAACCCCGCACATGAATGATCTCAGGATGCTTTTCTGTGGGCATGACACAGGACTGATGGTAGCGCTCACCTTTTCTTCTCCGGAAAAGCTTTTTTCCAGATGCCCCAAACAATCGGAAAGGGAATTCATCAGAGAAAGTTACTTCACCCCCCAGTCCTCAGCAGACCAATCCCTGTACTTTTAGCAGAATAACAATCTGTCCCTGAAAGTTTTCCTGGAGATAACTGACTTCTTTTCTGCCCTTCTTGACACCAGCCCATCCTCCAAAAGTCTTCACCTTACTGCAGATGCACTCACACCTACCTGCACCCATTCCAGAGCAAGCTCTCCTATAGCTTGTTTCTCACCTGTTATATAGTAGGAAAGTATGCGGCTTCAAGTCCATTTATTTGGTTTATTTTTTAATGGCAAAAAGGAACTTTGCAATTAATTGCAATTCATCTGATCACTCTTCATTTTGAAGTATATGCAAATTGCCATCATAAAAACTGAGGCAGCAGACTTCCAGACTTTGTGTCATTCTCATTTGGCGACAGCTGAAGTATTACCGTATGATTATAGTTCATAAATAAGGTCTGAAGTCTCACCCAAGGCCAAAATTGAGCAAATACATGCCGTCTAACAGTAGCACATGACCTGTTAGTTTAATAAGGCGTGTCTTTTTAAATTACAATAGACGCTTTAAGATAAACATTGTCTACTTTGGACAATAAAACATCAAGGCAAATATTGACCCAATCTTTTAGGAAGTAAATACAGCTAACGCCCAATCAGATCAAAAAGACAAAAAACTGATCAAAGCAAAGTTTTCCCTAAACATCAAACATGCTTGAATACAGAATGCACACTTTTTATTCTGTACCACATAACAACCAGGTAGATTATCAGTAAAACAATATAACTAATAAAAGTATAAACACGAATCAATTTCTATTATTCTAATATATAATGTTTATTTTTTATATAAAGCCGTCACTGAAGAGGAAGAGAGTGGCATAAATGTGACCCATATCTAATTTTCTTTTTTTCTGAACAGCACAAATCAAACACCTGCAGGCCACTTTTATATGACATTTACGTCATTGAAATGCGGCAGACGTCACAATTCTGCGCAAGAGGAGGCGGGAAGATGATCATGCAGGTCGCTTCAGGGCCTGATATAGTTCACACATGAGACTGATGGCAGTCGCATTTAAATGATAATGTGAACAACAGCGCAAAAAAACAAACAGATTTCTGCTAAAAAAATCCAAACTGACCAGAAGGACCTGCAGTGTGAACTTAGCCAAGATTATCGTCCCAGTGACAGATTTTGCATCTTTTGACAGTGTATACACTACAAACGATGGGTTGTTTCAATCTATGGCTGGATAAAATATAGAAACCAAACTATTAGTTAAAAATTTTATTTTGTATTTGACCCCACCATTGATTGATACAGCCAGGTTAATTTAAAGCCAATGGTTTGCCAAACAACCCAGCATCTTTCTGCAGACTACAGTACATATGGCTCAGATTCCTCCTTAAATGTAAGCCTATAGGATTTATATTGTCTTCCAGGTGGAAATTGACCGCTTGATCCTTTGGAAAAGTAATAGCACGTCTCTCTTCAATGAGCCACATGAATTGAGGTATCATTCATGTCTGCAGCTGGATGAGTTACGTGCCAAAGTTTAATGCCTAAGAGTTAGGCTTTTATCAAAACCTCTAACCACAAATAAGAGCAATAGTGATTCTTGCCTGTATATAAACTAAAAATATATACTGTATACTGACTCAACAGTCTCCCATGGGAAGTATGTGCAGGATTCAGACTGCATATGGTGTTTGGGTGGTGGATGTATTTATTAAGGGAATTGCGTGGGTTGCTGAACCACTTGCCTGGGTGGGGGTCGGGTCTCAGTCCGTGCTGCGTGTTCACACATGTTATCAACTGTACGGTTTGTTACATAGTCGGTTCCTCCTCAATGGAAATCAATGTTCCGCTGAGAGCTAATAATCTTCGTGCCGAGCAGACAGGTCTTATGTTGTCCATGTAGCATGCAGCTCTCGGGAAAGTGTGTTTATTTCCAATTACAGATGTTGAAAGTACGGTCAACCCTTGAGAACCTGTTAAAGACTCATCAGAGGTAAAAAGGAAAGAGTTCTGTTTTGAATTTCATCTGGCTACAGGAAAACGAAGCGTTTTAACTTTACATGACCCAGTTACATCAGCGTGCAGCCTCTCATTTCCACACAACTGTCACTATTACTGCATTATTAGTGTTGATATGTGTGTGTGTGGTTGTGTTTGGGGAACTTGGAGATCTGCCTCCCATATGCTTTTGGTCTTAAGTTGTGAGTGTGTGACGTGCGTATGTGCGTCCCATTCTGCACCCTGATCCTCCGGCAGGCGGTTTCTATTAACACATTCAATCAGAAACACACTTGACCTGACTTATGGCAAGCCTTCCAACATCATTCAGAACACACACACTTGATATCGGCTCCTATCCATTCTTGTCCTTACCTAAGCTTGAGTCCCCATGAGACTTGTGCTTTTTTGTCAGATAACTGGGTTTCTAGTGTGCTGTGACTTATTCAAGGTTAATCTATCCTAGCGTCTTCTTGTCGCCTCGTAAGCTCCGTAAAGTCTGTCATTCTGCAAGTCATTGTCATAATCGAGGCAGAGAAAGAAGCCAAACTCGGCTCTCGTAACTCTAGACACCCAGTTTAAACATTTTGAGCCGCAGTCACATTAGACTTTGGGTATGCGAGTATTTGTCAGACCTTGCTGTAGGAAGCAGCTCATCAGTAAGATCTTTGGCTTTATCCATTTGTGGTTTTCAGTAGAGAGAAAGGTCACGAACTGACATACTGGTTTTGTACTGGTCACAACGCTTCACGTGATACGAATTTGCAGGTCAGAGTTTCCCAGACTTGAACTTTCCTATGCACCGACCTGCGAAATATCATGGCACGAGCTTGCGTTTCCGGTCTGATGCAAGTCAATAGGATAAAAAGTGTAGTGTGACCGTGGCTTAAGACATTACATCTTGTATCAATTTATCTGGATTCCCTTTGGGGATATTAAAGAAAGAGTCGCTCAGAAAATTTACATTCTGTCATTATTCACTCAATATGCGTATAAATTTTTACTTTTTTGTCTACTGGATTAGATAGTAGAACTTTCAGATGACTCATTTAATAGCGTAAAGGCAAAACAGAACAAGATTTGGATATTTTTTACATATGTACCTCATTCAAATTAAGAATAGCATGTTAACACATATCAACTGTAAAAACAACATTGGTTCTTGCCATGGCATGTAGGATCTTAATGTGATGCACAGTTGTAGAATTGTAATGCAGACTTTTAAAAGATTTGGAATATGTATAAAAAGTTACAATCAGGATTCAGGCCCCACCATAGCACAGAGACAGCACTGCTTGAAGTTACAAATGACCTCCTTTTAACATCTAATTGTGGTGAAATCTCAATTTTTATATCACGAGACCTTAGTTCAGCCTTGACACAATAGATCACACAATTTTACTCAATAGACTAGAAAACTATGTTGGCAATAGTGGTCATGTGCTAGCCTGGTTTAGATCATATTTAACTAACCGTTATCACCTTGTTTATATAAATAAGGAAAAGTTATGCCACTCTCTGGTTAAATACGGTGTACCACAGGGATCAGTTCTAGGCCCTATCCTTTTCTCGTTATATCTGTTACCTCTAGGAGATATTATCAGGAAACATAACATAAATTTTCACTGCTATGCAGATGATACCCAGCTTTACATCTCGTCCCCTCTAGTGAAACCCATCAGGTTTCTAAGCGAACATATTAGAGATAATTCATGCTTAATTTACTTCTGTGTGTGTGTGTGTGTGTACATATATATATATATATATCTTATTATGTCTTGATCTCTCTCAAGGTTTTTTTCTCCAAGGACTCTGCTGACAGTGGTTTAACTTCGAAAACTCTCTTCTATAAGTAACAATATTACCACGCTCATTAGAATGATTTGATCTTAGCCACTGTACTCTGCAACATTTGTTGTCCACCGATTATTCTGTTTTTTCCTGCTTTTATTAATGTAAAGCTGCTTTGAAACAATTAAAAAATTGTGAAAAGCACAATATAAATAAAAATTGACCTGACTTGAATATAATGATACTTTTATTATGCTTTTACAGTATTTTGAAATTGAAAAAAAAATCTACTATTAATTGATACTGTAGTGTATCTGTGCTTTTCATTGTTTTTTATTCATGTGTTCTCATAATCTTTAATCGTAAATGTTAAGCTCCACCCCTTACTGTCCCAACTTCCAAGGATCCAATCAGTTTCCAATCGACAAAATAAAGTCTTGCCCTACATTTTTTTTTAAAGCTATTTTTCATCGATATATGTCACTACACGGAAAAGAAGAAATCGCTACTTTTGTTTCATGGTGACTTTAACCATACTCTTTATTTTTGGGTCTTTGGAGTGATGTCATGTTCAGTATTAACTGTTGATATTTTGCAAGAACTGCACTGTAAAAAGTTGGATCAACTTAAAATATTACTTCAGTTGGTAACGCTTAAAACATTTACGTTTTTACTTTAACTCTAGGTCATTTTTGTAAGTGTTACCAATTACAAAAGTAATATTTTATGTTGATTCAACTTTTCACCTTTTACAGTGTGTGTTAAGGTTGAAATATTTGACCTTTTGTGTTCCATAGAAAAAAACTATAGCATACAGGTTTGGAATAACACAAAGATGTTTCAATGATGACAGAAACTTCCTTTTTTGGGTTTGTCTATCTCTTTAAAAGCAAGAATTGCATGATTTATGCTAGTCAACACTGCACCTTGTGCTGTGCAGAAAATTTGTAGTGGCTGCAACTCATCTTTTGTCCGCATGCATAGAGACATTGACATGTTTGAATGCTGTATTTCTGCACTTGGATATGAATGAAAGTCTAACCTAACGTGTAATCACCACAGCTGAGCGAAGCCAGGCAAATTCAAAACACATAGCCATATATAGAAATAAAACCGTGAGTAAATCTGAACGTGTATGACTATGTGCTGGTTTACAGTAATGCCGTAAATTACGTCTTGTGTGGCTTTTAACTGTTTACCTTTCCTTGTAAACAAATTAGGTGCATAGTTCACCTATTGCTTAATTTAGCTTTAATGAAGATTATAACATGTTGCTAAGTAAAAGCTTCATGTGTAAAACACGTGTACAACATGCAATGTTTCAAAACACAGGTGAAGTTCAGGACAAATCATAAATTCACTTATATAACACCCATAAATTTAAAGTTTACCATCTGGCCTGCAGGAATATTAATATAAATTTACAGCTGCCCCAGATTTAAACAGAAGCCGTCTATAAGCACATTGGTTTGATCTGATGCTAATCTGTTTATTACATCTAAAAACATTTTTCTGCATTCTGTGAAAAATTATTGTCTTTACTAGGAATCATATTCACAATTATCGCATAAAGCTGATGAATTAGGCACAGATACATTGGAAGATCATGAAAGATGGATGCTTATTAGACTCTTAAGCGCAGGATAATAGCGGTTTAAGAGGCGATGTAATTTGTCACCTTTGTTTGTTCTCTTGGTAGTAAAGTACACCAGCAAGGACAAGCAAAGATCCACGGGAACCTCTGGGCAGGCAGCCAAGGCTGGAACGCTAACACTAGAGGTTATAAAAAGGAGACCGTCTTCCATTATCAATCATTTTTAGGGCTGCCAAGAGAGTGATTGTATGTAGTGTGCTACAACATATTCAAGCGGACGGCCTCCTGAATACATACGGTCAAGAACGTCAGTGTAAATACATCTGCCATACTTGGTTCCCCAAACTCGTACTGTATGTGTTTATCCAGGAACTGATCGAGCTGGTAATGCGTTGGATGACTGACAAAAGACAGAAAATCGAAACAGATGTTGAATTGATTAAAGGCATTGATGAACTGCTTAGCATTGCACGTCATATATGTCAGCTGAGCGAGGCCAAAACAGATGCAACAGCACTGTATGACTTAACCAAACCACCGGATACCTGCTGCATATGTGCGTTTCTGCAGACTGCAGTGGCTGATTCTTATTAATACAAAGATTTGAAATATATATCAACACAACAGGGCTGTTGAATGATTTATTCTGATTGATCGAGAACTGTTTTACGGTTAAGCATAATCTTTTGATAAACGCACACCTAACCTGTCAAAACGTTTTTACATTTCCTTTGGTGTGTAATTTTGTATTAGTACATGTTAACAATCAGGGCCGGCCCTGGGCATAGGCGGAATAGGCAAATGCTAAGGGCGCCGCCGACCCCTTGGGGCGTCCGTGCGCCAAAATTATATATTTTTTTAATATATGTATATAAACATTTAACTATAAATGTTTAATTTTGCACAAGAAAACAGCAGTTATTAATGAATTATTAGTAGCATAGTATCTCGGAAGATCATGCTGTTAAATAGCTCTGTGGCTATACTGCACTGAAGCGGCAGTTTAAAATATAAACGAAATGTTTCTGCAAAGAAATACCAACTTGTTCACTTTGTTTGGTATTAATAAGCTGCGCATTGGAGTGCTGGCCGCGGTGCTGAAGACGCGCTCGGACGGAGTACTGGTGGCAGCACAGATATTTACGTGCAACCTATTGGAAACTATTATTCGTTATTATATAATTATTATTCGTTATTTTACTTTATTACTTCCACTTTAGAAGAGTTCAGCACTTTTTTATTTTAATATTTCTCTTTATATAAATACTATTTTGTACTTAAATCTATAATTTCATTATTTTACTAACCCAACTAACTCATCTGCGCTTTCCGATAGGTTGCACGTAAGGGGAAAAGTATAGCTTTCTTCCCATTGAGAAGAGTTCTGCACTTTTAAACTTTAAAAAAATATCTCTTTACAAAAAAACTTTTTTCTTCTATTTAAAAGCTGTTATTTCGTTATTTTACTAACCCAATTAATGACTCCTCCGCTTTCCAATAGATTGCACGTAAATATCTGTGTATATGTGCCATCACGCGTCTTCAGCACTGCGGGGAGCAGCCAGCACTCCAATGTGCAGCTTATTAATACCAGACAAAGTTGGTATTTTTGTCCAGAAACATTGAAATTTAAACCATGGTCCGTGTAACGTAATTTAAATCCCGCGTCTCGGCCTTATTGTTTTTTTTTTTGTTCTTGACGTTGGCTGAATTCTGGGTTTATATTTTAAACTGCCGCTTCAATGCAGTATAGCCACAAAGCTATTTAACAATGAGCACAATCTCCCGCGACACTACAACATGCTACTAATAATTCATTTATAAGAGCTGTTTTCTTGTACAAACATTAAATATTTTAAGTTAAATGTACAGTGTAAAAAAGACAAGATTTTAACAATGTCAAGATCAAATGCCTGAGTAACAGGGTATTGTGTGTATGTGTGCATGTGTGTGTTTACAGAATATTTATTTAAGTTTATGAACAAAATTATTGGAACACAATTATGATTCTGTGATTCTAAAGGGCACCAGGTGAAATCTTGCCTAGGGCAGCAAATTGGCCAGGGCCGGCCCTGTTAACAATATACAAAAGGTACAAACCCCAAAGTAAACGATGACGCGAGTTATCGTCTCCAACTTAAATCTCTTTTCTTGGACTACAACAAACACACTGATTGTAGGCAACAGTTTTTCCCACGGCAATGCTCATTTTGTGCCATTGAACCCCGCACTAAACGCCAGGGTTCCCACACCTTAGTTAACTTCAAATTCAAGGACCTTTCAAGGACTTTCTATGTCTAATACCCTCAAATTCAAGGACTAAATGTGGGGACAAGTGAGAGCAAGGTTACATTGTGTAACCTTTTAAGATAAATTGTTAAAGTTCCATTTCGAAGAAACTCGCACTGCATCACTGCGGTGACACTTTGGGGACGCCTCCAATGGTATAGTGCGTCTGAATGTGTATATCAAATTCAACCAATGGTGAGGCTTAACCACTAAGACAGGGTGACGCGGGAGCCAGGAAGTATATCGCTATCTGAAATATTGCCAAAGACGGCTTTACAAGGACGCCGGAAGTATGGCAAGGGAGACGCAGCGTCTCGTTCCCTTCTCAGTGAACAACAGTTACATACGTAACCCGAGTGCTTAAAAAGTCTAGGTTTTTTATAATATTATCTTACATGACACAGGAAATAATATGGATTTTTTCCAGAAAACTTATCGCATAAAATAGATTCAAGCACTTTCAACGACCTGTATCTATGTATATATATTTTCAAACACTTCCCAGGGCCTTGAATTTTTTTACCAAATTCACAAACTTTCAAGGATTTCAAGGACCCGTAGGAACCCTGAAAGGCCTCATCCGCGCTGCGAGACCTCCAGACGCGCATCAACGCGTCTTCATATTGACTTAACATTGAAATCACTCGCGCTTGACGCCTCTACTGCGGCTGAATGCAGCATTAGCATTGAATTGTGCGCGAATCTTTTAAACATGGTAAGGAGCGTCACATTTCCGGCTGATGTCAGAGGTATTCAGGCCAATCACAATGTACAGATTAGCTGGCCAATCAGGGACACAGCCCTTTTCAAATCCGTGCGTCTTAGGAGACAGATAAATCTGGAGCTACAAAAATGTACGGTATGTGGAAAATAATGTTTTTATTAACCATAAACCATGTGTTATACCAAATACACAAAATAAAGTTGTTTTTAGCAATGAAATAGGTGCCCTGTAACTCATCGTTTTAACTCAAATAGAAACATTTTCTGCATAAATTAATTTAACTGCGTTTGTCGCTTTCTGACCCAATGGGTTAAAAATAAATTTACATTAAACGCATTTGGCAGGTGCTTTTATCTTAAGCGACTTACTGTGCACACAAGCTATTCTTTTAATCAATAAGTGTTTTCCCTGGGTTTAAACCCATGACCTTTGTGATGCTAAAAAATGCTCTACCAGCTGAAACACCAAATATGAGTCACAACTGTGTTTAATTTCCAGATGAAATGTCATTTAATATAAAATGTTTAAGAATAAAGTATTAAAAATAAAATATTGCGTGTCATTTTCACCACCAACATCATTTATCCCACAAAATGTCATTAAACAATATACATAATTTGTAATGGAAATGACATTTGTTGGTTCTTAAAATTGTTTAGAAAATGTAACATTTCCATGTAAAATGTCATATAAAGGTTATACCGAAATCTGTAATGTTGACTCTTATTTGATTACAAACTTTAGTTTATGGCATTGTTAAGATCTTAAGTGGAGACATGTTCGATTTCTTTTTTCTAAAGAAAAACATCTGAAACAAAGTAAAAGTCTGAGTCTTAAGTAAAAGTTTCCATTAGCTCTCCATTTAGACGATCTAGAAGAAACTACAAGATAAAAAAAAATCTCATCTGTGATTTTTCTTATGATCACAGTTGAGTCACTCCAGCAATGTTTCACATCTTTTATTTCTCCTGAATACTATTGGGTTTCCCTTTCCTGTCAAAAAAGTGGCAGTTGTCTTTTACCCTAATAGTCTTAGATTTTTATGGTAGATAAACTAACCCATGATTTAGAGTCACAAGTCAACCACAATGTACACACTGATAATGAAGTATGAGCAGACACTAAAAATGAAATGTCTCGTAAGAGTTTTTTTTTCTTCGCGTGCGATGTTTCAGCGGTTGGGACAGCATGACATTATTCAGTACAAATGAAACGGGCAGGGGGACATTGCTTGTAACATGAGGCAGAAAAACAGCTCTCTTACTGAATAAATTATGTGCGCAAGAACAAAGCCATCGGCTTTAGAATCTCTTTTTAATACAGCGGGACCTGTGAGCAGGTCAGCCTGCCTGTATTAAATACAGCTTAACATTTTCGACCAGGAAAGCCCCTGTCGACCAGAGCAGTTAATTTCTCGTTATGTGCGGTGAAAATTGTTTTGGTTCGCTAGATACACAGATACACAACAGATGTAAGAAACTCTGAATCAACATCCGTGACATACTGTAACTGTAACCATTTTTTACAGTCCTTGTGCAATTTACATTTCCAGCATGTACAACTCCAATCACATTTGTACCAAGGACAGACAATATTTTAAAGTGAGGTTGGTTTAAACTAGTTGGAGCTGTGGTGTAGTGGTTAATGCGCATGTTTTGACACATTGCAAAACAATGCAGTCTCTACATGTCTGGCTTAATGGTATGTTACTGTATGTATCCCTGTTTCAAAACTTGTGTTTTTGCAACAAAAAAAATCATTATTAATAAACAAACGAGCTCAAATTAAATTACAATACATACAAGAAGTGCGTTATTTCTCTAACTAGTGTGATTAAACAGAATATAAACATAACGTCACTGTCCGATGAAAACCACGTGTGTCCATTTTGTCGTTTTTTTCGACGGATTGAATGTCCAGGTTCGTTTCCGTATACAGTATGCTTCACATATCTAAATGGCCAATGAAAAGTTGTGAAATCATGTCATCTGATTTTCACGTATATCCATTTGGTGTCAAAGCTGTCAATCACGCTGCGTATCTCCCGCCCTGTGGAAGCATCTCGCCGGTCTAGTGAAGTTTCATCGAAGCTCAGCACTGGATAGCCGAATAAACATAGCCTGGTGAGACAATGACTTTCCTTCATCGAGGTAAACGTTTCCCTCTTGATGCCAGACGTACGTCTAGAAGTGACAAAATTAAGGTAGAACTGTGCAAACAAAGTATCTGTCTAGCATTACCATATCAGTGTATTTATTCATTGTCCCTTCATAGTTTGCAAGAGACATTTAATACATTTTTGTATTAATATTAAATAAACTAAGCGTATTTAAGACGTAGCTATTTAATAAACTGAGCGTATTCATCTGTCAATATGAAATGCGACTTGGCCATTTTAATTAATGATCAGAAGAACGCGAATCGACCACCGTTACTGTAAAATATGCACGTATGTCCATTTAAACTCAATTTTGGTCAAATATGGATTATATCATTACACTAGCAAGAATATGGTTACATGTAAAGATGCCGTACCAAGTATGACAACGCTACATTCAACTGCTTTTGAAATACAGCTGTTTTTTTCACTTCCTGAAAAGTAACCGTTTTGGACATACGTGAGTTTCATCTGGCAGCGACGATAAGTAATTCATGTTTACAAAGAGTTATCTCTGTCCGCCATTGGTAAAATCTTGAGGGGTTGTATCGATGGTCAAACAAACAGAACACTGTTTTGTTAACACCACAATGTTTATACTTTGGGGAAATCAACCTACAAATACCTTCCCTCTATAAAACATCTGAAAAAAAAGTTTTCAGTATAATGTCACAAAACAGATTCGACACAGTGAGTGTGGAAAATCTTATTAAAGGGAACTAACACTAGAGTCTGGAAACTTTGATGTGTTTGTGTTGTAAGCCCTTGCTGTATGCCATCCAGTGTGTGTTTGCAAACACATACAGGCTTGAATATCACATTCTTTGGCCTTTCAAAGCGTCTCTCATGCTTAACAATGGTAAACATCAACATTCCCTGGAAAACTGTGTCATAGTTCATGTGATATTTCTCCAAAACAGGATAACTTAACTAACCAAATCATCAAAGCGACATTCAGATTTACCCCAATAAAATTACTCCGCTTTCCCATTCCATTGTCTACACAAGCTTCTGCCACGTGACCTTCAACAGAAAAGGTCATGCGATACAACAACTTTTTGCCGTATCGCCGTTTTGCTGCTTGCGTTTGTAACTTTATTCATTGTACTGTAGGTCGTTTCAGTTCAGAAAAAAACTTTTTTGCTGTAATGACTGATGAAAAGTTGTCTTCCTTCAGCAATACCTTCACCTGTTTAATCAGGCCAGACTCTTACAAAGGTCATTCAGATGCATCTGAAATACAGTTTCTAAATGTTATGCCTTGTTTGGAATTACAAAGGGCTTCACTTAAAACATTTGCCTTTGCACAATTTTTTCTTGCGAGCCTGGCCATTAACCTTTGCAAAAATCGAGTTTGGATTTGATAAACGGGACAGCATAATGTGCCTCGGCCTCCAAAAGTGGATTAGGCAACTTGGCCCTTTATCAGCGAGGAAGGGAATCACGGATGGAGAATAAACAAGGCAGACAGAATGAGGTAAACAGTATATGGGTCAGGAAAATACGCTTCACGCTCATTATTTAACATGGTTTTCACTGTTTCTCCGCTCTCGATCTGTTGCGTATTATTGACGGCATACATTACGGATGGAGGCAGCTGTTCCAACAGAGTTCCTCATTACAGGCCAGCCTTTCTCCGAGTGGGATTGGCCGCATCGATCCTTCAGATAACAAGCAAGCGCACCACCTTTCCATTAAACCCAAAAAGTGGCTCATTTTCCAAGCGAAGGGTTGTCAGATGGAGGCGTGTCAATTCCTGAAGTTCAGATCGCAAAGTGGAACGCTTTGAGAATAATCATTACGGTGTATAGAATGAAACCTCAGTAGGTGCGATCGTATCCCAGTTACACCGCGTTCTCCGTCAATTGAAAGGAACGCACGAAGTAAGAAAACTGGAATCAGGTTCCTCTCAGTGAAGACATTCATTGTGATGCATGTGAGGTTGTGTATTTGCGCAACTGAGTTATCATTCGTACCTAAAGCCCTGTAGTCAGAAAATATGCATTTCTCAAAAAAGTACTGCTTCGACCACTTGACTTTAGCCAAACGATGGATCCCATGCCGTCTCTGCCCAATCCGTTTGTCTTGGATGCATAAAAACACGTTTAATATGCTTTTAAACCCTCTCAAAGCGATTCTCTATTTTGATTGCTGCTATTCACCACCACCTCAATATGCATATATATGTATGGAGGTTATAGAGCACTATCACTCGCTATCATTCTTCACTCCGTGGATTCATAATGCAATTACATCGCATACAGCCCTCTGGCAATAAAACAGAAATATTCATGCAAATCGCACAATTCATCTCAGACACATTCAGCCGTTTGAGAGCCGTCAAAATGCAGCACCGCTTCCCCTTAAAGCAGGCCTCTGGCAGCGGAGTCTTTCAAATCGTCACGAATCACCAGCCATTCTCCACTTTCCCTCCACAATGTATATGGATCACAGACTATCTGGTCCACTTAAAAAGCCCTGGTTGTATTGTTAGGAGTGCTGTTATTACATTCAGAGGCACAGCTCAGATGGAGATGGAGAAGTGGGGTGGAGGCGGAAAAGATGAAAGGAGAGAGGATGTCTCAGGGTCAGCTTTCAAAGAGCATCTCTTCAAATGTTATACTCGGCCATTTCGGCATCATTAACGACCCTTTAATCAGTGGAAAGGGACAAAAAATATACATATGTTATGACTTATGAAGTTGGACCGCAACAAAGAACTCGTTCTTTGGAGACACGTGACCTTCATGGGTCAAAGAAGACATTGTGATTCGATGGGTTTTGAGTGGAACGCAAACTTAACCTTTAAAGGAGATGTATGTGAAGTTTGTTCAGAGTCAGACGTGGGATGTCTCTATTTTAAAGTGCTGTGAGGTTTAGTATTTTATGCTATGTGCGTAAAGTGTCTCCGTTACTTGACAGATATCACTGGAATAGGTGTTCTGAGAAATCACATCTGTCACTGTGACAGCCTTAGGCTTATGTAAACCGCTGAAAGTATCAGCACCCCGCCCTTTTGAAATGTAGCCAATCAGAAATATTCTCCAAATTTTGCCACTTTTAGTTAGTCGACATAAGGTTTGCTTTAAAGGTGGGCTTTTAGAAAGGAAGGCGTTGGGGGTCCAAGTGTTGCGTAATATACTGCTATTTTATATCTTTATTGGCAATGTTAGCATTTGTTTTACTGATGTATGATTGGTGTACGGTCCCGCCTCTGCAAATATTTGCCAAACATGTGTAGGTATGAAATGATGTAGTGGTTAGCTGATATCTTGTTGATACTGTTGCATTAACTTGCTTTTAGTCATCACAATGCAAAACGTTGATGGGAACATTGATAAAGAGATGCAAAGTCATCAAAATCTCTTCGCCTCGCCCTCTCAATGAATGTAAGAATGTTAGATGGTGCACTACCTACACAATTGATAAATCCGGTTTGGGGAGTTCTGTTTAGCTTGGCATGTACTATATAGTACTTATCAATACTGGAATCAAACCAAAATATATGCCATTGTCTGTTACGCTCCATTATTCTGAAGTGAGTAAAAGGTGAAATTGATTGTCCACGACAATTTAAAACTAATACATGCAGTCATCACATCTATAGACAATTATTTTGTATAATTTAGCTTTGCCAGTTTATATTCCACAGACAATTTGGCACACATTTTAAATAGCCCTATGAATGTAATGCTCTAATTACAATCCTATAGACCAGAGGTCTTTGAGCACTTAATGGATAGAGAGCATAAGCGGGGACCCCGGTACATCTATCAAATTAAGGCTAGATTTACATAATTTGTTAGGACGGTTACATTACAAATTAATCTTTTTTTGTGTGTAAAACATTACATTTGAGGTTTACTAAATATATTTTATTGTAGGAGTGTTTCATTTTAATCAAGTTTAATTTGTATTATTAGGCCATAAATGCATTTTTGTTTAATGCCTTTTTGCCTTAAATAAGAAGAGTTTGGTTCCAAGACACAACAAATCCATTTAAACTAATTTGGGTAAACATTTGTTTTCTATACCAAGAAAGTGACAAGATTTTCTATTTTATGTTATAAACTTTCATATAGCATCTTTAGGTTATAATAACATTAAAAATTCAAATCCATAATTACATTTTCAAAGATATATTATAAAAACTGATTTATCCGCAAAATGCAATAAATCCATTGAATCAATATATATAAATGTGCATTCATCTTTGCAATGTTTTATTCATTTAGGTTACTAGTGGTATACACTGATTTAAAAAATAAACATTAATGGCATTAATCAAAAAACTAACTTTGTCATATTAATAACACTGTCATTTCTGCAATTATACTTGGGAAGTCGTCGCAGAACTATATGGTCCTGCTCGATATTCATTGGCTTTGAGTAAATTAATGGAAAGTTTTTCATAAGATCCTCTGGGGTCAAAGCAACAGATGGCATTTTTCATTCTCCCGAGTGCCTCTCGCGTAAATTATTCGATTTTGATCGCTTACATTTCTTCCCCGGCACAGAAAGATTTATCACAGGTTTATCAATGCAATCAAAATCACTATTTAGTTTTTGTTTGTTTGTTGATCACGAAGTATAAAGTAGATAAGGAAACCTAGGATTCTTTGTGTATTCAACGCACCGCCATTGTTGTTTACAATGCGTTGAATAGTGTGCTGTGATTGGTTAAGTGGATTTATTGCATTCTGCAGAGAAGGAAGAATGACGTTTGTCGCATTTTGGAAAGGGAGAGAATATGACAGAATAACATGGCGGATATCGGATTATGTCTTTATTTTGATATATATTAGCGCTGGGCATAGATTAATCTAGATTAATCTCATACAAAATAAAAGTAATTTTTCGCATAACATATGAGTTTGTGCTGTGTGTAATTATCATGTATATGGACCGTTTCAGCAGTAACAACATAAACAAGCAGCTGAGGCGGTCCGCACGTAACTTCCGGTAAACTCCGCTAAGAATAAATAACAACAAAGTTCTTTAAAAGTAGTTTATTTATATAACAAGCAAAAAACAACACATAGATTACATAGGAAACCAAAACATTTGTTATTTTCGACGAGGCATTTGTTCAAGAGATCAGGGCCGGGTTTCCCGATAACGATTGAACTTAGCACTTAAGAGCGCTTTCTACGAGCTACTTAACGAACATTCGTCGTTCATTTACGTGCGTTTCCCAAAGATGAACGTGAAACGATCGCTCGCAGCTGGGTTTTAAGTGCTACTTACGAGTCGCTATCCATTTGTCAAGGGCTGAAATGTCACCAATAGAATGACCCGAATTTGGTAGCAGAAGCTTGTTTAGGCTAATGATCTTCAGCCGATATGCACTAATATTTTTAATAATATATTTTCATTATTGTTCAATGACTTTTTAAATGTTTTAATAATTTATTAAATATTATTTTCCGTATTTAGTTAGGACTCGTCCCACTGCGAAATGCCTTCTGCGTTTCTATTAGATTAGATAGTTTAGATTATTATTAATATTTGTTGTTTATTATCTATGTTTATTTATTATTATGGATTATTGCATTGTACCGTAAATATTTATTTGGTGTCTTTAATTAGATGCCATTTCCCTTCAAAACAATGTTTAGATGAATTATAGCAGCAATCGGTATGAACCATTTATCAATTTGCTATACCAACTTTTACCAAAATACAAAAAACTTTTACCAACTTGTACAAAATACGTTTTCCTTCTTTATTAATTTATGTTTAGTCATTTAAATTTGATTTCTCATTTGAATTTTAAATATATTATACTATATATTTAATATAAAATAAACAAAGAAGAACCCAATAAATAAATAAACATTTAAAACATTACATTATCGTCATTGCAGGAGTGCAATTTGCTGGTTGTCCTGTAGGGGACCTTGTAACTCTGTTGTCTTACGATGCACTTATGAATGAACGATTACTCCAGAGCACTCGTAGATCTACGATGATTTTCAAGTGCAACTTAAGTTACGAAGCTTTTGGGAAACAGCCCGTAATTCTAAGATGATTCGTACGATCGTTTTTACGATCTACTTAGCCTTACGATGCTTTTGGGAAACCCGGCCCAGTTTAGCAACTAGTCAGACCATTAAAAATACGAAACCGGAAGTAAGGTTCGGATCCAGACGTGTATCACGTGCATTCGATGAAACCGTCTATAAGTACACACACATTCATGTATGTATTTAAGAAACATTTACATGTGTATATATATTTATTTATATTTTTATATATTTTAAATTATATATAAATAAAAAACGATATTTAAAGAAAACATTTCTTAAATGTGTGTGTGTATATATATGTGTGTGTGTGTGTGTGTGTGTGTGTGTGTGTGTGTGCGTGCGTGCGTGCGTGCGTGCGTGTGTGGGTTTAAATATACATAATATTTACACACATCACAAACTTAAATATTTTGCCAAAAATTACTTTTATTTTGTATGAGATTAATCTAGTTTATATATATATCACGTTTTTTGAATATATATAGGCCCTGGACCCCCTGTTAGAACCATGGTATAGACAATTATTTATATAGATAATGTAATATTTCCAAAGCGACTTACCAATGTGGAGAACAATGGAAGCAATCAAATGGGGGAAAGGTGCAAATAATGCATAAATAAGTGCTGTGAATTGAATTGAATTGAATGGAATCAAATCAAATTAAATTAAATAGAATAGAATATAATTTAATAGAATTGAACTGAATTAACACCTTGTGTCTTTAAAGGAATAGTTCATCCTAAAATACTAATTGCGAATTAAGTAACAAACTTTAAAAACAGCATAACAGCATCATTAAAAGACTATACACATATGGTTTACTTTACTGTGTAAGTCTTCTAAACTCTTATATGAGAAACACCCTCATTTGCAGATCTTTTAAATCTCTTTTGAAATCGTTAGATTTTCCTTTGGTGTTTCACAGAAAATCAAACAATATATGAAGTGCCATGAGTGATATTTCCCCCCTTGAAATGTCACAGAAGCAACAAAAAGGCCTCTCAGTTGGCCGGGCCACCATGCTAACACACTTTGATCAATGCTCGCTTAGCTCAGGGCTGGAGTCCAAGCAAAAACAGCATGAAACATTACAGGGCTGTAATGTTTAACTGTGCTACCAGGCACTCCCGTTACAGTTTTGGCAGCTTTGAGTCCTTAAGCCACCACGATTTCTGGCTTCATAGGTTTGTTCACTCACAACCGTTCTAAACAGCTCAATCAAAAGTGGATGGGAAACGGGCACCAGCCATCCAACTGTGCAGAGATTCATTTAAAGTGCCGCATTTTTCACACCATCCGCTAATGTATTCTGTAAAAAACATGTATGTGCTGAAATAGAACCTTTAGTCCGGTTTCATTTTTCAGAGTAATGGTAGATGGTAGTCCGTGTCTTTCTGTCATTTATAATCAGGCATGTTATCCCAGACTGCCACTTCCCTGCCATTTCCATATAAATCACAGTAAAGATTGTTCACTGGGTCTTACGTCTCCTTTAGCCTTAAGATATATAGTAATGTCCATTAAGCATGTGGGTGCCTGACATGAATGAAACATGACCTAAGCAAATTCAATAAAAATAACTCACTTTTGGGATGACTTTTTTGAAAGGAAAGTAATGCAAGAAAGGTCACCGAAGAAACAGATTGAGAAGTTATAAGAATTGTGAGGTTTCAAGGGAGAAAACAATCAAGTATGGATTGGAGACGCTTACTGCAAAGTGTCTTTGGAGGTCGTACCGTGTAGCCAGAATTTCGACTTGCTGCTTTGAGTTTGGTCCTAAACTTTTGATGAATAAAGGGCCCACATTGGCAGGAAAATATGTCTGATTGACATGGGAAGCAGCCAATTATTGCCTGTTTTATCTGAAGGGAAATTTTACATTTTGGCAATTTTACATAAAAGTGTAATTCGAAGTTATAAAAAATGAGAATAAATATTTATTGCTATAAATAAATAAATGATATATGCAGAGGCGGACAATACTTAAGTATTTTTACTTTTTAAATAAAAGTAAATTTTTAAGTATTCATATTTTATCATTGTTTTTCTTTGAAGAAAAATTTATATTTAATATGTAAGTACATTTAACATCTAGGTTTTTTTTACTTTTACTTAAGTAAAAAGTACTTTTGTTCTTTTACTCAAGAAAGTAAAAGTACACAATTTTTATGTAATTAGGTATTAAATCAATTTTAATATGCAATATAAAAGGACTACACTATGGAGGACCACAAGAGTCATGCAAAATGTAATCAAGAACTTCAATATTTAATAACTACCTGGAAAATAAAAATAGCAATTAATAGATTTGTTTAAAAATGCATTAATTAATCTATAAATAAATAGACAAAGTTACAAAAAAAATCATTATGTAACATTTTATTAGGCAATAAAAAGTGAGATTATAAAAATAATGTAGAAATTTAATATATATCCATTAATAAATAATTCAAATTAATATAACAATTTACAAAAACAACATAAAACACTCAATAAGTTCATCATTTTAAATTGCATTTATAAATTCTTAATTAAATAATGGAATTTCAAAATGTATTTCAAAAAGCGATTTAAAAAGAGTAATAAATAACTGTATTTATAAATTGAACTACAAATACAGGTTTAAATTAGGCATTTAAAAGGGGATTTCCGTTTAATATTTCTGTTTTAATTTCCCGATGGTTCTCCTTATTCGTTTCGCTATTCGATTTGCTTTTCGTTTTAGCCTCTCTATTTAGCTTTTCCGTGACTCTTTGGGTCCTTGCAAATGGTCAAATGAGAAATGCAAATTAGCTATGGCCAGGTGGATGTAACAAGCTCGCTGATTGGCTCTGATTGTACGTCATGCGCAGATTTATAGATCTTGGATGAGGACCCAAACAGTCACGGAAAAGCTAAATAGAGACGCTAAAACAAAAAGCAAATCAAATAGCGAAAAGAATAAGGAGAACTATCGGGAAAATGAAAACAGAAATTTTAAACAGAAATCCCCTTTTAAACCTGTATTTGTAGTTCAATTTATAAATCCAGTTATTTATTTCTCTTTTTAAATCGCTTTTTGAAATACATTTTAAAAATTCCATTATTTAATTAAGATTTTATAAATGCAATTTAAAATGATGAACTTATTGAGTGTTTTATGTTGTTTTTTGTAAGTTGTTATATTAATTTGAACTATTTATTAATGGATTAATATTTCATTTCTACATTATTATTATAATCTAACTTTTTATTGCCTAATAAAATGTTACATAATGATTTTTTTTGTAACTTTGTCTATTTAGTTATAGATTAATTAATAATTTTTTTAACAAATGTATTAATTGCTATTTTTATTGTCCAGGTAGTTATTAAATATTGAAGTTCTTTATTACATTTTGCATGACTCTTGTGGTCCTCCATACTACACAGTATGATTCTATGCTTTAGAATGTAGTGAAAATTTTTTAGTAAAGTAAAGTAAATTTTTTTCCCAAGACAAACACACTGATAAAGCACATATGCTTGGAAAATTTACTCAAAGTACTCAAGTAGTGTCCGCCTCTGTATATATATATTTTATAAAAATCAAGTGCTGAAACAATGCAGACACAGTATGTGCAAATAAATGACGCTATGGGCAAACTATTTATTTTTAGTAAAACAGGGATTTTCGGCCGACTATCTTTCAAATATGACGAATAACCCATTAACTTTATTTTAAATTCAGGCAGGCTGATAAACGTATGTGAAAGTTGCTTTGAATTCAGGCAATCTGATTAGAGTTTGCCATTTTTTACAAGGCTTTCAATATTGGGTTTAATTTGCATCAGACACTGAGTGACCAGACTCTGTGGACGTGCTGTCTGAAGCGCAGACTACTTTTGTTGTCGCCGGGTACAGGGCAAACACTTGGGAAGGTCATCATGGCCAAGGTGAGGGGCCTTCAATGCTTCTATATTATTAATCAGTTTAGTTATTTTCCTTCAATGTTGGGGGGCTATAAAGATTTCTCTCCATCCCTCCCTCTCTCATTTTCTCTCTCTCTCTCTCTCGCTGTATTTCCTTGGCTGAAAGATTGGAGGATGGGTGATAGTAAATTAAACACAGTCACATCATGGAAGAGTATGCGGCTCTATAATTGATGATGGGGGAGGCGGTAAGCAAGATGTTATAAATCTTGATACGTATTGCTTAGTCTTTCAACTGACTGTTAATGGGAAAAGACAAAAGATTTTAAAAGAGACATAACAAAGGGAGCATTGATAGCTTTCAGCGCTAACGTAACAGTGGGTGAGTCCAAACTTGAACAGAGGCCACATTTCTACAATCGACTTTGAAAGTATACTGTTTAAAAAAATTAATGTTTGTCTGTGCAAAACGTGGCAGCACAATCCTATGGTGTTGTACAATGTTATTTTTTGTGTGTTTGCTACTCTACATTTGTTACAGTGTAATATAATAATATAGTTGTCAATGCTATATGGTGAAGATGTGCTGATTAACTATCTAGCTATGCTGTTGCCAGGCCATTCAGTGTATTTGCTAAATTGTTGTTGTTTACTGTAGTTTCATTATTTTCATCCCTAGATCCAGCTTGGGTCCCTCCTTTTATGCAGTATGATTTTGTTATACGTCGTATTGTCCAGCAGAAAGAAACTTACAGGTCCTTACAGGAATATTTCATGGGAAAACTAAAATTATTCCACTTACCCTCATCCCATCCTACTGTAGGTGTATATCTTTCTTCTGCTGAACGTTATCAGAGTTATATTTAATTATATCCTGGCTTTTCCTAGCTTTGTAATGCCATTGAATATCAGTCAAGCTCTAAAAACCATGTGCATCCATCATTAAAGTAATTCATATGACTCCACTGGGTTAAAATACGTCTGTTGAAGTGAAACGATGCATTTGTGAAAACAAGATTTAGCGTGAGTAGGTTTTGTACAATTGTAACCATTCAGATCATCATGTTGGGGATCAAATACGGTGACACGTCAGAAACGTCAAATCCAGTCTCATCTCACGAGAATTCTGACATATTTTAACAAAAATATATTAACTAAAATATACAATAAAAACCACCCTTAATCCCAATGTCTCAGGGGCAAAGGCAAATTTATAAATGTGATCGTACAAATTAATACAAAGTAGCTTGTTTGTAAAATACATACGAATTGCCATGAGATCGTGATGTCAAAGCTCACTGGTTCTTGCATATACGTGTAACGTGGGTGTGCTTTATAGAAAGCAATGGAGTTGAATCCATGTGCAAAAGAGGTTTATTAAAGTAAATCCCAAAAGGGCAGGCAAACACATCCAGTAAGGGGCAATCCAAAACGTAATCCAATAAACAGGCAAATGGTCAGGGCAGGCAGAAAACAAACAATATCCAATGAAACAGGGACGGGTCAAAAACAGGTAGAACAAAACAGGGTGTCAAAATAAAGTACAAAACACAAAACACAACATGAGACAGGACAAAACCCTTACAATACGCAAGATCTATACAGATTTGGCGTTACTGACATGCTGCCATATTTGAACGTAAAGAGGCCACACTGAAAAAAATTATTCATTCAATTTACTACATTTTTTAAGGTAAGTGGTTGCAATCAATTTATTTAAGCTACATTTAAACAAAAGTTTTTTGTTTTGTTTAGCCTTCCTTATTTGTTTTGTTTAAATGTAGCTTAAATAAATTGATTGCAACCACTTACCTTAAAAAATGTAGTAAATTGAATGAATAATTTTTTTCAGTGCATGTCAAAATACTTTTTTAAGATGTTAAATAAATCTTTGGTGTCCCCAGAGCACATATGTGAAGTTTTAGCTCAAAATACCATATAAATAATATATATTATAACATGTTAAAATTGACACTTTGTAGGTGTGTCCTTTAAAATGCAAATGAGCGTGGCAATGATGATGGCTTGTTGAAATTGAAACTCAATTGTGCTGTGAATTATTTTCTCTCTCGCTCTCTTTCTCTCTGCACTAAATTGCAGTGCTGTGGTTGGTTAGTGCAGATGAAGGGGCGATATTATTATAATAAGAGCTCCTTATGACATCACAAGGAGAGCCAAATTTCAACAACCTATTTTTTCAGAGAATGTTTGCAGAGAATGGTTTACCAAAACTAAGTTACTGGGTTGATCTTTTTCGCATTTTCTACGGGGGACCCAATCATAGCACTTAAAAATGGAAAAAGTCAGATTTTCATGCCATGGCCCCTTTAAAACACTGATTTATATAATTTTCCTTTTTTTTGGAGAACTGTTCTTTTAAGACACATGATTTGAGATGCCATCCATGTCCAAAGTACAAACGAGTGTGTGGGTCAAGTTACATGCCAAATTTGATTTCTTAGTTTTAACGGTTATATAGCTAAATTGCCATAGCAAGCGTAGCTAAAGATGTCTTCACTACGGCATGATTGGCGACTCTGATCACGCCCACTGTCTTATCTTCAGAATTAAGCAATTAACAGCTTTTGCAAGCACTGAGCTTGAGCACACACCGGATAAAACAGGTAATAACAACCATAAATCACCAGAGCCGAGGACGATTCGGGTAAATTTGCAAAGGAGTAATCTAAGATTAGTTGGCAAGGGATTGAAAGCGAGGACGGCGGTATTGAGCGCTGAGAAAAACTCAAACTCTGTTGATGTGAGTGAAATTGGCTGCGAGCAGAATCCAGCCTGTAAATGAATGTGGCACACAGGAATTTACAACATGGTAGATTGGCAGCATTTTATGCAGGGTATAAAAATACATGTTAGTTCATGACAAGAAGGTTTCAAAACACTCACACACCCCCGTACTGTCAGAAGTCACACTGTTTTGCTGTGAAACCTTCTTGGGTTTTAATGCCACACTTTTTAAAGGCTCCAAAATAATACTTTTGCCACATTTGCAAGTTGCAGGTGAACTGACTACATTTGCAGCCAAGAATTTTGGCTATTATATATTTTTACAAGAATACATTTTCCCTATGGCAATGAATTATGAAATAATTCATTTTGATAAACATCACACATCTGTTTTGTGTCTAGTCTACATCTCTTGTTAAAACTACACCTGTCATAAACATTTATGAAGATCAGTACTTATGTTTTAATTTGTCATGAGTTGTTTTTATGCAAGTTGTATTAGGTATCCTTGCTTTCTAGTAAGGTAAAGTGGAGGTCAGGACAGATGTTTTCCTCATGAGACATTTTGTATGTTTTGGTTTGGTTTGAATCGTGCATGTCACAACATCAGTTGTTTTCCTCAATTTAAATCACGTATTGATTTGAAGTTCTTGATGTTTTGCAGTTCCTACTGGCCACGGCCAATTTTTATTCACATTTGGTGTTTTGTGTTTAATTTTTGACCCAGTTTTGAAGTATGTATCAATCTCAAATTTTCTTCCATAACTGCAGAAATATGAAAACTTGTCAGTGTTTGTGCTCCAGCTGTACGGAAAAGCAGCTGTTTCGCTCATAAGCATGTGATTCCAGGTCTGGAAAAAGATGAACAGACTTTCCAGATTTTTCTCCAAGCATGGATGAATAATGAAGATGACGTCAGCACCCAGGGCCTACTTGGCTAAAAACAAGCTGTGTTTGTGTTTTTCAACACTGCCTGATTAAATATTCGTCTATAAAATGATTTATTGAACAGATCTTTCAATGTTTCCATCCCAGAGAACATTTAACCATATCGTTGACTTGTTGTAGGCTTGTGCATTATTCACACAATTACATGACATTAGAAAAAAAAACATTTATTTATGTTAGATCTGGAGCTCTATTTTGCAGTTTTATTGAATTACTTATCTAGACTACAAAATGTGTGAAGGTTAAATCCTAAATAACAGCACACACCACCAACACTTTTATAAACAGCAGTATGCACTGCAAAATATTCTTGATTTATTAAGTCATAAAAAATTGAATATTTATAACTTTTTAAATAAAAAAACACACATTTTGAGACCAAAGACTTCTAATATTTAGATTTGTTCAACATAAATATGTCCTGTTGTAAACTTTTGTCAGTAAATACACAGCAACATGCATCAAAAGAATCTCCATTTCTCCAACTCTCTCTCACTGTTCTTGCTGTCAATAGGGAGATATACCAGACACTAAGGTGGCTTTGTGCTCTCCGAGCAGCTTTTTTGAGCAGCTTGTCATATTCTTCCTCTCCGTGCTGTAGTTTTTTTCTTTTTTTCTCAGAAATAGTGGTGCCTTTCATCCGACGCTCTGTGTCGGACACATTTAAGCTCACCCCATAATGCGGGTACTTGTACTCTGCGATGTAACAGAGCGTGTCTCTTTGATTTGGTTGCCTTGTTCCAGTCCTTAGACAATCACAACACACACACACAGGGATGAAAATACACACAATCTCACACAGCTGCACACACAGCGTCTTCTCTGACTTGGCGACAGATGATAAAAAGACAGCAAGAGATGTTCTGTCCAAGACACATCCAACCAAGATGCAAATACCTCAATAGTTGTCACTAAATCACAGTTAGTGTGTAAATGTGCATGTGCTGTGTGGGTTTCGCTTTCCCCCGTGCATGAATCTAGTGCAGGCTGGTAAAAGGGTCACTTGCATTGGGTTTTAGTCAATGCAAATGTCCATTTTTACTTTATATTTATCTAAAAATATACTACACTCTCAGAAAGAAAGGTGCAAAGGGAAAAAATCCCTTTTAAAAAGTACACATTGGTACCTACAGATTGCATGTTAGTACTTCGAAGGCACATACTAATAGCATATGTATACATATCTGGACCAAAATGGTACATATTAGGACCTTTCTTAAGGGCACGGCCCCAGCTTTTGTACCTGGTGTATATTTTAATGGTCCTGTAGTGTGACAAATAAACTTTTTACATAGATTTAATGTAGTCCATTATTTATTTAATCTCATAAATACTTAATGTATAATATAATTGTATTAGTTCACCCAAAATGATTTACTCACACTCATGTTGTTCTTAAACTCTTTAAGTTTCTTTATTCTGTTGAATATATTAGAAGATTTTTGATAAATGATGGTAAGGACATAGCTGAGGGTACCCATTGACTTCTATAGCATTTGTTTTTCCTACAACAGAATAGGCTTTATGCCCAGCTGCACGATTTCCTGAACTTCAGCCAGCTCCTTGTTTCATGTCTGCCATTATTGGACAAACTGATTAATCCAGGTGTACCTGACCTCAGTAGTCACAACAACAATAATGGATTAAACCTGGATTAATCAGTTTGTCCAATAATGGCAGACAGGAAACAAGGAGCTGGCTGAAGTTCAGGAAGTAGTGCAGCTGGACATAAAGCCTATTCAATGGGTATCGTCAGCTGTGTGCTTTATTTATAAAAAAATTTCTTATTTTGTGTTAAGAGAATAAAAAAGCTCATACAAGTTTAGAACAACACAAGGGTGAGTAAATGATGACAGAATGATAATTTTTGGGTAGTTATATTCTTATACCCTTACCATAGTTAATTATTTATTATATAAGTTCTTTTATTAGGGTGTCAACACACTAAGGCATATAACAGCTTTGTGACGAGCAGACAAAAATCAAATATGGCACTTTATTTGTCAGGTTGGACGTCAATGACATCGGATGTCAGTGTGCTTCTAAATGTCATTTCACCTGACGCGACACCTCAAAAGCATCATATTTCACTTGAAAGCAAGGAGTGTTATCAGAAAATAATTATGTTTCTCACACAAAGATATATTCAGAAGACTTTGAGTATAGAGAACAAAGCTTGACAGCCCCTTATCTCTATGAACTTCAGAGCTAATGGAGATTCCTCAAAATTTCCCTTATGTGTCCCATTCAGGTCTTGTACAACAAGCATATAATGTAATACGAGTTTGTATGGGTGAATTATTGCCACCTCTGTCAAAATGAGATAGTGATATTGACCGAATGCACTCGGTATTATATGTTCCTCAAATAGTTTTGTTTTAAATCAGCTTAATCCCAGCATCGGGCCATATAAAAATACCGCTTTGTTGGCAGAATCCATTAAAGGAATAGTCTACCCTTTTGCCATATTAAACTATGTTATTACCTCAACTTAGACGAATTAATACATACCTATCTTTTTTCAATGCGTGCACTGTACAGCGCTTCGTGAATGTGTTAGCATTTAGCCTAGCCCCATTCATTCCTATGGTACCATACAGGGAAGCCACCAAACACTTCCCTGTTTTCTCTATTTAAAGACTATTACAATAGGTGTTATACCAAGTAAGTATGGTGCCACAAAATAAAACTTTTTTAGTACCATAGGAATGAATGGGGCTAAGCTAAATGCTAACACATTCATAACGCGCTGTACAGTACACGCTTTGAAAAAAGATAGGTATGTATTAATTCGTCTAGGTTGAGGTAATAACATAGTTTAATATGGCAAAAGGGTAGACTATTCCTTTAAATGCCACAATAATATATATATTTTTTTACCTAGTTAAAGCAGGTTTACTGAATATTTTGGATATTGGCTGAATTTTCACTGCAAAAAATTAGTTTCAAGAGAAAAAAATTCTTTTGTCTTGTTTTCAGTAAAAATATCTAAAAAATCTTCGATTATGATGCTTTTTCTTGATGAGCAAAATGGCCCAAGAAAATAAGTCTAGTTTTTAGACCAATAAATATCAAATTTAAGCGATTTTGTGCATAAAACAAGCAACAAAAAATCTGCCAATGGGGTAAGCAAAAAAATCTTGGACATTTTTCTTAAACATTAAAATCAAGAAAAATTTGCTTACCCCATTGGCAGATTTTTTTTTTTTTTTTTGTTGATTTATGCACAAAATCACTTAAATTTTATATTTTTTGGTCTAAAAACTAAACTTATTTTCTTGGGTCGTTTTGCTCATCAAGAAAAGGCATCTTAATTTTAGAATTTTTTGATATTTTTACTAAAAACAAGACAAAAATACTAAGAGTTTTTTTCTTGAAAATCTTTTTTTTGCAATGAATTCAGAAAGGACGGTAAAGAGTGACTGGAGAGATGTTTTGAAGTGGAGATTTTTGCATGCACATAAAGGGTTTTGCAGCAAAAACAAAAAACAAAGTGACTTGTGAAAATAAATAATTTCAATGAATGGCTAATAACCATTTCATTGCCATTAAAATTACTGACTTAAATATAAGAGATTGATAAATAATGCTCATTTACAAAAAAACACACACAAATGTCGGACGCATTTACAGTAGAGGGTTTTGCATCTGAACTTTTAATTTATTTAATTTGTCTTCAGATGATAGTGTGTAGATGAAGCACACATCCTTGTGAGTGTATATTCTTGAGTTATAAAGAAGTAAAATTACTTTAAAACACACAACAGCCTTTCAAGCAGGAAAACTCCTGTTGACTTGAGGAAAATCTTTTTGGGTTTTCTACCAGATATCCTTTATTCGGAGCACCCTTTGTATAAAATGTAAAAGCCCATAAGCATTCAGAAGAGTAGCTATGAAAATGCACATCTAGTAGGAAAAGAAACGGCAGAATAAAGAGGTGAGGAGGGGTAACCTGGGTGCTGTCCGGCGTACTGACCCCAGGTCAGCCGCCTCTGATGTATGATCGAACATTAGTGTGCTCACACCGCATTTATTAAATTGCCTAATGATGAGAAGATAGGGAGAGAAATGGATGATACTAAAAACCTGAGCCCACACACACGGCCGGTCGTCCGGGCGGGCTCGCTCTTGGAGGTAATATCGTCAAATAGGCGGGGGAACTGCTCACAGGGAATACAAATGTTGCCTTTAGGTCTTAGATGGGTAGCTGAAAATGTGGAGCCGTACAAAAGGAGGAAGATTCGGTTCTTTAGCGAATTAATCACTGTCATCGTCTCAACATCGCGCAGAAGCAATTTAGATGGTAAATACCAAGTTTGGTCGTATATCAAACGTTGATGGTGTGGCGTGCCAAACTTGGTCTGCATATTTCGGACAGAAAGAGACTTATGGGGAATAAATGTGCTTATTTGTTGTCGGTGCAGCCTTATCGTGATGCGACAAGGAGAATTTCGATTAGCTTATCTGAATATCAGCTTCAAAATATTCAGTGTGGTTTTCGATATCAAAGTTCTCCACAAGAGCTAATACGACCATGCCAGCTTTTGGGTGTCCTGTTATCTTATTTAAGTCAGCTTTAAGAGTTATATAGATGAGAAATGTTAACAGGTCAGAAGCTAAAATTTCCAAATGCAGAACTGTGTTGGGAAAAGCTTTAACCTTCACTAATGATAAGAGCAGGTGCGGTGTGAAATACTTGTTTAGATGGAGACGCCAAATGGAGAACAAGGTAAAAGAATTCGCAATGCTTTGATCATCAGCAAATGTCAAAGTCATCTCTTTTTCAGATCAAATGACAACGCAAAGTCAGTGAATCTAGGGATGTGCATGTGTGGTGAAAATGGCTTTTATCTTTCTTTCACATGTATCCCTTGATGGGACCATATAATCTGAAGTCTGTACAGCCAGAGACATCTATAATTTACAAGTCATCTATTTAACAATGCCTGTGGAGTGCAGGCTTTTCCAGAAGATCCAAACATCTTCATTACACACCTGCCAAATGTTGAGGAAATAAAGTTTAGATGAAAACAATTTTATTCCACTCTTTGCATTTGCACTGGGATCATGATGGAAAATGAAACAAAAGCCTTAAAAAAATATATTTAATACAATTTTCATGTTTTGCACTAAGAATGTTGGGTTATTTTTAACCATGGTCTGGGTCAAAAAGGCATGAACCCAATCTGTTGGGTTGTAATTTAACATATGCAGGGTTGTTTCAACCCAAAATGTTGTGTTGTTTTAACCCATTGTTGGGTCAACTATAAACATTTTCTTGGATAATTTAACCCAGCTGGTGGGTTTGTTCATTTTTTACCCAACGCTGGGTTGAAAATAACCCAGGTTTTTTTTTAGAGTGATGAAGATTTTCTGTTTCTCAACTGTTGGACCATAACATTACCAATGCCAAGGTGATGGACTTTAATTTTTATTCCACATACAGTACCTGTACTGATAAAATGTGTAGTGAGTCAAGTTTTGTTTTTTATAAAAATACCTTCTGAATGTGTAAATGTATTTCTCCCAAGCGTGCCGCACAAGCCCTGAAAAGTGAAGCCAAAACGTCTTGATCGCCCCCCAGTATAGACTAAACCCCGCCTCCCCATGTTACTCAATGGGACTTGAGACCAACTAAACAATTCAATTACACTTCAATTATCTTTTTTCCGAAGCTGATTTCTGCCATTTACTGTATTTTTATCATGTCGATGTAAATTCAAGTGTTTGTTTTTAAAATAAGTTTGTTTTTAGTTAGTAATTTAATGATATAAAACGGTGGTGTCACATCATAATTGACATATGCGCATTCTGCGAGGGCGGGGCCTTGATTTCGCCGCTCTCCGGCTTTACTTCCTGCTTAATACTGCGCAGGACTGGTCCCGAAATCGCTACTGCCCAGACTCAAAACCCAAGATGTCAGCGCCGTATCGGGACATTGGCGGCTTCACTTTCCACCAATGGAAGAGAGCGAACAGGCGTCGTCCATCTTTTTTTACAGTCTATGATTTCTCCTATCCAATCTTAAAGAGATAGTTTACCCAAAAATACAAAATCTGTCATCATTTACTCACCCACGTTTTGTTACAAACCTGTATACATTTCTTTGTTCTGATGAATACGGATGGCGACATTTTGAGGAATGTTTGTTACCAAACTGTTCGTGAGCCCCATTCACTTCCATGGTAGGAAAAAAGAATACTATGGAAGTAAAAGGGGCTCACAAACTGTTTAATTACTAACATTCCTCAAAATGTCTTCATCCGTGTTCAACAGAACAAAGAAATGTATGCAGGTTTGAAACAACATTTGGGTGAGTAAATGATGACAGAATTTTTTAAGACATTTATATTGATTTTTGTAACAATACGAAAGGAAATGATGACAGCATTATCATTTTTGGAAGAACTATCCCTTTAATAGGCTAAGTCAATTACAAGCTAAAGTCAACAAAAAAGTATGAACACTGGCATTTTATAAACATTGTTCTGTTTGTTTCAGTGTCTTGAGGCGAGACTTTTTGTCTGACCAAGGAGGAGTGTTAAAGGACAAGTTCGGTATTTTACACTTAAAGCCCTGTTTTCAGATTGTTTATGATGAAATAGAACGGTTTTGACTGAAATTTCGTCATATGCGGCTGCCCCAAGAATTTTTGGGTGTTTTGTTTTTCACCTCACACCTCTATAATGGCTTTATAGGTGCACAGGAACAATCCTTCCTAAAATGCATTAAACTTTCATTTACAAAGATGTGAAACTCACCGAGTGGTCAGGGGTGTTCACTGATATGCTCACACAAAAATCGCTGCAAAAGACGCATTCCAACAGCTGTTTTAGCATTCGTTGTAAACTTGTGGACCTATTTTTTTAAACGCCTCACACCCGTACATTCTTCCGTTGAGAGCTTCAATAATAGACACTCCAGGCCAGTTGGTGGCGATAATCCGCCTTTGCCAATTGCAAGAATAGAAACAAAGTTCCCGGCGCGGAGTAATACCGTACCTCACAGCACATCTAATACAAGTCAATGGAGTTGGACAAAACAACGATAAAACCTGTTGGAATGCGTATTTTGCAGCGATTTTTGTGTGAGCATATCAGTGAACACCCCTGACCACTCGGTGAGTTTCACGTCTTTGTAAACGAAAGTTTAATGCATTTTAGGAAGGATTGTTCCTGTGCACCTATAAAGCCATTATAGAGGTGGGAGGTGATACAAGAAACACCCGAAAATTCTCGGGCCAGCATCAGATGGCCAAATTTCAGTCAAAACCGTTCTATTTCATCATAAACAATTTGAAAACAGGGCTTTAAGTGTAAAATACCGAACTTGACCTTTAAGGAAACCTGTTTAAAAACATAATTTGTGTTATTTGCTATGACAACGCTATCCCGTGGCAATTCGTACTTATTTTATGAGGTGGCTAATTTGCATTAATTTGTAAGAGAACATGTTCTACATTTTTGAACGATTTGCCTTTGCCCCTGTGACGATGGGGTTAAGGGTAGAGTTTCGTTATTGTTTTTGTTTTTTTAATGATAAACTTATGTTTTTGCACTACATATGAATTCATACAAATTAGCCAACTTGTAAAATATGTATGAATTCTACAGAATAACACGTAGTGCCACAGAAAGCTGCTTTTCAATGTAAAGGTATGATTAGGTATGAAGTTAAAACAACAAAGGTTGATATAGGGATTAATTATTCAAGCCTTTGACAAAACAGAAATTTCAGTGAACCATTTCTTATTTGGTTTTATTCTGCCTATAAGCAAATTATGGCTGAAAAAGTATACGATTATGAATATGACGGTAGTTTTTTTCTCAAGCTCTAGTGATATACTATTTTAATATCATCTTAAAGAGCTTCCTCCACTAAAACTCACTCTAGTGTGACTGTACAGTTTTCCATTAAACATTTATTGATATTGAAGCCGTATAAAATGACTGAATTGTTTTACATATGGTGCTGAATTTGGGGGAGAACAATGGATCACAATGAGTTAGAAATGAGAGGCAATAGCTTTCATGATGTTCGTCTGGGTCCACATTACAGCAACCAACTGAATTATACATCCAGTGCAATTTCTCGTGAAATAGCTCCACGGATGCCCTGAAATAGCTTGGCAGCTGAGCCGTAATAAGGCTGAAATTTCTGAAAATTCTAAATAAGTATAAGGTTCCAAGGAACTGTTTTTATTGTGGTTACCGACATCCAGACCCCTACTGGGAAGGTTTGAGGTCATATTTCTGGTTCATTCAGTCTTAAAGAGAACCCACTCTAAAGTGAACCCCCCTGGCAAGGGTGATGTCATCTACAGACGCTCTTCATGTTGACCCCATGTGGCCCAGTCAAATGAAAGCCATGCGGTTCAGCTTTGGAGAGATACTGACAGTGCTGCTTTGAAATGCTGATTATGCAGAATGTCCACAATCCTGCTGACTGAGTGTGTGCTCTACAAGAAGGTTTTGATCAGAGCGATGACCTTACCAGCAGGGTAAAAGCCCTGCTTCGCTAATCATTATACATCACAGAGTCTAAGATACCATACCAGCGGAGCCATCCTCAAGTATTAAAGAGACTCCTTATATTGGTATGTATTTGATTCAAAATCAAAGTTGAAACATATTACGATGAACCAAGACCTGGCCAGCGCCAGACTGAGGTCATCATCAGAGACCTTGTTCATCAATAAACCCTGAGGAACCAGGAAGGATGTGACAAGAAGCGTCTTCATCATAAATAACAGCTGTGACAGTACAGTAAGTCTGGATTTAAAGCTATGACGTGGAAGTGACCCGTCATTCAATGCAAGACAAATGGGCAGTGTGTCTGAATACACACAAGGATTCCCGACATGGTCAATACCAGCATGTTGGAGACAAGAAGGTCATAGCTGGAACAAAAGAGGTTCTCCATGTTCCTCACCCCTTTCACTCTCTCTGGTTTCCTCCAGGGATGTCTGCAATCCCCCTCAAGGGAGGAAAAGATCTGTCTGCATTACTCACCCCCTGACCCCGTAACCTCAATGCCTTACAAAGAGCAAGCGTCCTTTATGGGAATGATGGATGACCCCTAAAGTATGGGTCTTCACGTTTGATTTATACGGAGGTGGCGATATCTGCTCTTCTTTCTTTGCATGAAGCCATTCTTCAGGTTCGCATTCACCGCTTGCATTACCTGATTTCCTACTACTCAATTCTTGCCTATTCCAACATACTAATTAGTTTTCTGCCGGAGGGCCAATCCATCATAATACGTTGATGCAGAACAGATTGAGAGATACTTAAGATCAATTCCGTGCGACTTGCGTAAGCCTGTAATAACTCATATCTTCAACTTTAATGTGACAGCTTTTTGCTCTGAAGTTTATAATCCCTACAGGCAAACTAACTTTAGACCTCAACAGACTGCCCTGGGTGCAAAAGAGCAATGGAAAACTACAGACTCCTGCTGGTGTCTGGGAGTTTCGATCTAGGCCAAATCCTATTACATAACCCCCTGACAGGTTTGAACAATGGTACTCATAGTTTCCCTTAGATAACCTGCCCCAAAACAGCTACTTCTTGATGCCGCACATTGCTTATGTCTTGTTTTCTTGGTCATCGTTATGTTTGCAACTTGCGATTCAATGTCCTATAAAATAGTGTTTTGCACTTAAAATATAAAGCTGGATTGTATGATACAATAAGGGGATCAATTTAAAATGGTTTTTGGGTTGCACAACTGTTAAAAACAAGGTGGTGTTAAATTGTTGGCATGGTAATGTTGATAAAGTCATTGCTAAATGAGATTAAAACCATACTTCTTGCCTTTGGCGTAGTCGCCAGGGCCCAAGGCCTTTGTTTGGACAGCAGTGCTCTGTGGGTGGGGATGGTTTATCTAATTGAAGACTATTCAAACCAGATTTTAGGGTCTGTTCCCTACAACCGCCTGACACCACCTCTGTGTCTCCCAGCAGCACATGTTGGAATAAAAGGTTTTGAAGCATTATGTCAGAGAATTTGAAACATCAAGGGAGAAGACTTTCGAGTCCACCCATCGTCTAAGCAGATGTCAAAGCATTTGCCAAATCAGTGCTTCGATTTTAATGCATACTAATGCACGCAAATGTACAGTTTAGGATTTACTTGGAGCAGCACTTAAATATTTCATTCTTTTTAAATTGGGATTTGGGAAATACTATTAAAAAGCAGAAATGTGAAGCTAGACAAATGTTAGTTTTAATTAAGCGGGCTTTAGAAGGTATTTGGACTTTTAAGCCACATTTAAAAATGAATGATGAAGTGAATGTATGAATGTCTTACATACATAACACAAAAATAACACTTTCTCCCCCAAAGCCAATGTACTATACTGTATAATTCCCTTTTTACGGAAACACTGTTTTAGTCTAAATGGAGGCAGTCATCCAGTGCATGTTTCATGTCACGTTTCTGTCTCATACCTCCTGTGGAGTTAGGTTTGTCTGCACTTACCATTTTGTGGCCATAGGTGAAGGTCACGCTCTCAGAGGTCAAAGGTTATATGTCAAAAGGGAAAGCAGACTTAGGAATTAAATTGAATCTCAGCTGGTTTTGGTCACTGATGATCAGCTTTAGGAGTTTGGACAACTTGCCTTAGCTTGCACTTCATTGTTTTGCTTGTGCAGTCAATCAATTAACATTTACATTTTACGTTTATGCATTTGGCAGACGCTTTTATCTGGAGCGACTCACAGTGCACTTAATTTAAACAGTATATAATATGCTTTGTTTGAGAACCGAGCAGCATTGGCTCACCTAACCCTGTCAGTTTGTGGTTGGACTGTTTGGCCAACCAATGACGGATGCATCAGTGTTCACAAGTCAGTTTGCTGATGTTATAATTGGACAGAAATGAAATTTAGCTTTGATTAAATCTTTGAATAATGGAAATTCACCACCAGGGTATCATGAAGACAATGTTGATTTGTTCTAACGTAGACAACACACACCTCTTGACGTGATCGTTACGGGCTTACAAGGAGGAACATTTAATTATTGGTATGACTCAAAGCCTGACCACACCAATGCTGCATTGTTCAGGACATCATGTTCAAAATGGAGATGTTCTGCCAGTTTCCATCAAGTTTATAAACAATACACCAGATGAATGACAGAAAACTGGATGGGCTGATCAAGTGGCCAGTGTGATGTTGCTAACAACCAGTCACATCTTCTTTTCTTATCTTGATAGCAATACGTCAACTGACGCAGAATCCGCTATATCGTTTATACCATAATATATCTATGGTGCGATTTTAAGACCTGCGAGATCAGTGCCTGACTGGGCTAAGTGCTAAAATTAATTTAAGTTGCAATCACTTTAATTTTGGCTCACTGGGAAACGACTTCATTGCATCGGTTATAAAAACAAATTAATTTTAATGTCATAATACAGTGTCACACACCATTACGCACATATTAATTAGGTTTCTACCTAGGCAAATTAAAACAATAGAGAGTTGTTATTGTGAATAGTAAATTTAATATGAGCAGTCTTACAGTACAAGCTTTAAGTGCTTTGCATTTAGTTATTTTAATTAACATAACAAAACGTCCAGGGAAAATGCACAGGTAAATGAAAAAAAAAAAAACATATACACCACACATTACATAGACTTTGATTGATTTTATACACAGCCAGTTTTAATAATATAAGCTAAACCCGCACTCTAATCCTTACAAAAATATTCGTTTTACAATAAAAAATACTTTATTTACTATATTTTAAAGATTTTTATTTTTTTAAATTAAAGACATTCCCAAGGAGGTTTTGCTTACTTTTTTGTTAACTATAATATCTGGACAACGCTCCTCAACTTTCTTGATCGAAAAAAAAAACATTCCCACAGTTGTACTAACATTAAGACTAAGGCAAGAATGACATAGCCAGTCTGAGACTTTGTTCAATGCAGCAGTTAGTTTGATAACAGCTTGTTCTTTCGTCTTAGCATGAGTATAAACAACTGTATCATCTGCATACCTCTGAACCTGGACCTCTGGACAAACTGTAGGCAGATCATTAATATATCAACTGAACAGAATTGGTCCAAGAATCGACCCCTGTGGGACTCCAATATTGCAGTCAAGAAATGATGAGCATGCATCATTGATCCGTGTACATTGTTTTCTTAAATTTAAGTATGACTTCATCCATGTTAATGTACTAGTAGAGAAATTAAACCTTGATAATTTAGATAAAAGAACATTTGCTTGACAACCCCTAATTTTTGACGTAGCCACTGCACTTTTCAAAGTTGAGCAGCTTTGGTTTAGCAGTAAACATTAAAACTGAGCAGCCCCCCTTTTGGGTCTGTGATCATCAGTTGGATGCTGCAAAAACAGCCCAAGCCATGGTTATTACCACATATAAAACACATTGCGCTGGATATCTTTACCCTGTACAGTGTTACAGCGCACATTACATTGAAAACGGCCTTTAAGAGCCTACCTGCCCATTAGGAGGAATGCGGGAGGTGTTACACCACAGAGCTCAGAGACTCAAAGTCTATCATTTACTGTCGACTGAACCCTCTTAAAGTTACAAAAAGTGTGCCGGGGGCATAAAACACCGCAAACATGCAATGAGGTTATCTGTGTTTGTGTGTTCTGCAGAGCGCAGCTTTTTTGGCATTTTTTGTAACCAACTGGGGTTTTCTTTAAATGAAAAGAACCTGATCCCTAAAGCTACGTCTTATAGTAAATTATTCAGCGTCTACAAATAGATCAAAATCATCGGTGCATTATTAATTCAGTGAATTTAAATGTAGTCAAATTGAGTGTTGTACAGCAGACTGAGATGGCTTTGAAGAGATTGTTTTGGCTTTTGTAAAACTGTTGAGTAAATGTCACAAAAGCTGTCAAGAATGTGCCTGGATAATTTTTAGCACAAACTCAAAACCGATGTAAAAATGTATTCTGCATAAAGAACACAAAGTCTATCCTTAAGGACTTTTATGTTGAAATTTTGTATTTTTACATTCCTACACTGTCAGAAAAAAAGTTAGAAACTGTACCTTTTTTGTAGCTGGCGTGGTACCCTAATGCCGAGTTCGGGCCGCACGATTTTAGCCCTGATTTTGAGACAAGACAGGTTTTGGGAAATCGCATACAAATGCCCGAAATCATGGGTAAATTGTTGCTCGTTCACATGAGGGACGATCAAACAGTTTGAACTATAAAAGACGCGATCTGAGAGAATCGCCGATACCCATGCGATATCTGGCATGCTAGATATCTGGACCTGTCTGCGATTTAAAATAATGCGGTGTGAAATGTGTTTTGACTAAAAAATAACGGTGATGACCTACAGCCAATGAGAGAGAGAGCAACATACAGGGGAGCTGGAAGTTCGGGGAGGAGTCTCCCCAACCATTTCCTCCTCCATAATCTTCTTTTCTTTTTCCTCTTTTTACTGCAAATGAGCATGAACTGCAATGAATTTGTATGGCAAGCTTCTTGCGGGCTACCATTTCTAATAATAATCCCAGTCTCAAGTGAGAACTACGGTCTTGCACGCGTGATCTCGCATTGTTTTTTGCTTGTTACTTCTCATGTGCGTTTGGTTTTGAGACATAGTTTGCGGACCGGGACTACGTTTTTTTTAAATATGCTCATTTTCCAGCTCCCTTAGAGTTGAACATTTGATTTTTACCGTTCTGAAATCCATTTAGCTGATCTCTGGCTCTGCGGGTACCACTTAGCATAGCTTAGCATAATTCATTGAATCTGATTAGACCATTAGCATTGCGCTCAAATAAGACCAAAGAGTTTTGGTATTTTTCCTATTTAAAACTTGACTCTTCTGTAGTTACATTGAGATAAGAACAACGGAAAATTAAAAGTTGCAAAAAAATTCCCCAGCCATTGAAAGTAACCAAGGGGACTATTTTCGGGCGCTGCGTAATATCATTGCGCCTGCTGCAGCCATGTTACATCAGCAAATCCTTGATTATTACGCCGGAAGGAAAGTATAATTCCTAGCCATATCGGCCTAGAAAATCACAACTTTTAATTTTCTGTCAGTCTTAGTACACGATGTAACTAAAAAGTGTTTTAAATAGGAAAAATATTTAATCTCTTTGGTTATTTTTAGTGCCATGCTAATGGTCTAATCAGAATCAATGGATTGTGCTAAGCTATGCTAAAAGTGCTAGCGCCAGACCTGGAGATCAGCTTATTGGATTCCAAATTGGTGAAAATCAATTTTTTAACTCTACGGGAGCTGGAAATGAGCATATTTTCAAAAAGTGCAGTGTCCCTTTAAGGCAGTGGTTTTCAAACTGGGGGCCGCAAGATGGTGCCAGGGGGCCCCCAGTTTTATGACATTTTATAAAATACATTAATTTATCATGAATTCTGTCTAATTAAACCTAAAAAAATAATAAACCAACTAACCAACGGCACAACTAGGTATCATTTTATATGTTTTGTTTAATAAAAATATTATATTTTAAAACTGTTTTTGTCATAAATTTTCTTTCGGGGGGCCAAGAAAAAATGCACTGTACACAAGGGGGGCCGCACGCTGAAAAAGTTTGGGAACCACTGCTTTAAGGTATAGAATAGTTCCTTAGGATACAATATCGTACCCCCAAAAGTACAACATTTCAATGTGTTGTATACCCATACACATACAAAAAATGAACCTTTGAGGGTACCAAAGCACCAGAAAAGGCACAGTTTTGTATTTTTTTTCTGACAGTGTATAGTTAAATTGGTTTAGCATTGCATTATTAGTGCAAAGGTTGTGGGTTGGATCCACAGGGAACGCACATACTGATATAATGTATAGATTGAATGCACTGTAAGTCTGGCAAATGCATAAATGTCCAGATATTTTACAGCTCATATACTTTGGAGGTAGTCAGTCATGGCACTAGACGTGTGAAATTGTGTTGCTTACACATACGCAACATTCCACCAGCGGTAAGCAATTCTGTGATTCTTTTTCGAGTACATATATTTATGCTTAAACCAGCATGAGGCATTTCCTGGTTCAACAGAGTGGATTATAGTTTCCTTCATGGCCAGTAAAAAATAAGTGTTTTATTGTGTTTCCGCATTGCTCGTGGGTAGAGGCAATAAAGAATTTACATTGCATGTGAGGTGGGGTATATAGCGCACATTAACGCGTCTCTCTTTACTGTAGAAAGTAGCATTCGTGTCTCTGATGTGTGGAAGCTATCAAATAGAAGTGACAGTTGAAGCATGACCTCACCTTTGAAACTCATTTCCTTTCATATGTGAGCTGCAAAATAGATATTATTAAAGTTGCTGTGGTGATTCAATTTCTCGCTGATCCCACCCCCACCCCACCCCCATCTTTCATTTTCTCTACTGAACAACTGCATGGAATATTTGGAATTCCCTCATTGTCCGTACTTTCATTCACACGGTTCAAGATAAGCATACGGGCGAGATCCTAGCTGTGTTTTGAAATCTATTGAGCTGCCTAACCAGATAGCATTTTAAAGCTATGGAGACACCTATAACCAAGTCACATGTACTCATCACAATCCCAAAATGCATTGGTACAGATATCAGCAATGGGTAAAATACATTTTAGATATTTTAAAAGCATTAACCAAGTATTGGTATGCGTTCTACTCTATAGTCAATCAAAACAATTGTGAATCAAGTGTTATTTATGGTGTGCAGTTAACGTTCATGTACAGTGTTTCAAATTGGCAGCTCAGTAGATTTTGAAAAGAGCTCTGGAGTTCCTTTGGGTTCATTTACGGGTTTCTGGGTCTGTACGTTTGTTTCCAGGCAGGGATGACGTTGGGCCTATTTACAGACCAAACATGAGGGAATTTCCATCTCGGGCTTGTGTGTTTCTATTAAAAATAGGAAAATAGTCTTGGTCAAAGTGACCCCTGATTTGCTGACTTTTTGCTGACTAATTGAAACCTGAAGATTTTTGCTTTTGAGGAACCATACATTTTCTTTTAATGATTATTCTGTGTGTGTTAAAAATAAGACGCTGGGATGTTTTAACAGATGAATGGGTCAAATAGGGCCATTTTCTAATGTAGGTTAATTTAATTCAACTTTTGGGCTTCTCCATATATTACCCAACCATCGATCAAAACAACATTTTAAAGTGAAGTAATTCTGATCTCTAAACAGCCTGGGGTGCATTTCCCAAACAATGACGTAACCCGTTGCTGAACGACCAAAGTACGATCATCATTGGAGAAATGAACTACCTTGTCCCAAAGCATAGTAACTTTGTCGCACATTCGTCGTTTGAACGATGTTGGTTTAATAACATAGTTGATGATGTCACGTGGGAGGTGAAGTACTAATTAATCTGTGCAAATTGATTTAATGTCAGATTATTGCTGTAAATAACATATATTGCATCGGAAGACTGATTTTGTTATCGTGATTTAGTTATCTGTTGTTTATTTTCAAGATATTTAATTCACGCGCAAGTTCCCTCTTACGTCACTCCTCCCAGGGATTCCCCAGGGTCTTAAAGCTCATATTCTGCGCACATGTGCAGTTTTCAAATGTAAAATAAAATTTTAATATATTTCGAATGATGGATATAGACTGTACTACATGTTTTTTGCTTTATTTTGCAAAGTCTTCATATGATAATAACAAGGAACGATGCTTCTAACAACAGGTCAAGAGCTGTCGTTCCAACGACACAAGTTAGCGATGCAGTTTGCTAATGTTCGTTTGAACGATGGTTTCAGGAAACACCAAATCGTTGAACGATGTTAGTAACGATGGAACTTACGATGTTCGTTGACTAACGATGCTTTTGGGAAACGCACCCCTGATCTCACAAAATACGTGAAATAGTCACGCATTATTTTGATAAATTTTTCGTGGCATTGTCATGTATTTCCACTATTTTACGTGCCCATGCCACGCATTTATTTTCACATATTGGTTACTCAACTGTTTTCCTGTTTTCTTACAATTGTCGCTTCAGTTTGGGGTTAAAACAACTTTTTGTTACATAAAATGACATGCTTACCCAAACCCAACTCTAACCCTAACGTCAGGCGACAATGGTTTAAAAAGCATAAGAAAAAATTGTGTAAACCAATACTTAAAGTGACATCCTAACGCAATATAATATATAAAGTAGCATTCGTGCTACAAACAGCAAATCTAACCCGTGACAATGCCACGAAAAACTGAGCAAAAAAATGCATCTATTTAATAGAAATTTGTGATCAGGTTGTCTCTAAATGTGTTTTGGGTTATTTGTATGGAATTTTTGTCGTATTCTGTTACCTATTTTATTAAGTTTCTAGCTACAAGCAATTTACATGTCTGGGGCCCTTTATAGCTCCGACATGGCCACCGGAGCTGATCAAGACCACTTTAGTCAATGCTTGTGTTTATACCAGCTATACCAGCAGCATTTTTAAAAGTAAAAAATAAAAAACACTGTATATACTGTATAGATTTCATATCACTGTATATTTGGCAGGAGGCCAGAAATGGCTGACTAAAGGGTAAACCTCAAAGCTGAAAAACACCCTGTGTTTAAAACTGGACTTTTAGGTGAATTAACTTTGTCTGTAGGCACAACAAAGTAGGACATAGCAACAAGCACAATTTAACCAGACAAAACATAACCATAACAGCGTATGCACTGTAATGCAGTGTAAATAAGGGATCAACATGAAACTGTTGCGTGAGGTGACACAATTTGGACTAATGCGATGATGGGGGCAACCAGAATGGCAAAAAAAGTCTTGCTGCTATAGATGGTTTCAGCAACATAAACAAGCGGCTTTCGTGGTCATCACATAAGTTCTGGTAAACTCTGCGAAAGAATAAATAAAAACAAAGTCCTTTCCAAAATATTTGTTATTTTCAACAAGGTATTTGTTTAAGCAACTAGTCAGACCATTAAACAGACAGAAACTGGAAGTTCGGACCAGACGCTTATCGCGTTACTGCACGTGCACCCGATGAAAAGGTCTCTAGGGGCCGTTCACATGTCGCACTTAAAAACGTGTGGAAAACTCTAGGCGCGTAGGTTCTTGTCACATGACCTTGCGTCATTCTGAAACGTTGCGATGTTTTTAACTCTGTGGTGCGGACGCATCTGGAAAAATGAGCGCGTGGCACCACGTCGCTGTGTCGCGACCGCGCCGCTTCCATTATAAGCGTGCATAACGCATGCCTACATTTGAAATAACAAATAACAAATTTGAGTGCATATGTGAACATCCCCTTATGCAGATAGGACGATAGTTTTTATCGCTTTCCGATTTATCGTGTCACACCTGGCTCGGACAGTTGTTAGCGTTATGAGTTAAAAAAAAAACTCTTTCTAAAATGACATAGTGGCAGGTGTTAACATTAAAGCTATTGCCTATAGCTAACTGTTGTGTAAGCTTGAGTACAGAATGCCATCTTGAAAGTCGTCCAGTTAAGCAGCTTCGTAGAAATAAAGTGTGAGATTCAGATGTCTGCGGGTCTGTTTTCCTCCAGCCTCGCTTTTTCCCGTTCCTCCACTCATGTCTGCCATTCCGTGGCCATCTGCCACGTTGGACCGATGCCTTAAGACAAATAAACGAAGTGTGACTAGGGAAGTACAGCAGTGTCTGTAATCCTTTTCAACAGCAAACTTGGATTCGTTTCTGGGCCTACTGTGAACCAAAGCCCAGTATCATAACAAATTATGCATTCCTACCTCAAATTCAAGTCTCATGGTAGTTATGACTTTTGTCGATTTTTGGCTGCTATTAGGCAAAATCTGCATAAATGGCAACCTGCAGTCAGTTCACGCGGCGGTTGGAATGTAAAAGGGAATCCCGAGGTTTCCCCTCCCTGCCACTGTAATCCTACGATCAGAGCGGTGAAACACAAAGGTCTCCATGGTGATGTGTGTTTATGACCAAACACACATTCAGAAATGACAGTCTCATTCACTAATGTCTATTTATAAATGCTTAGAGGAAGGAACACGAGCATGTGAGCTGGCCACTCAGTGGAAACCTTTGCTCACTCCGGCCGACGCTGCTTCGACTCTGGTTGGGGTTTCCGAAAGTACAGTACGTTGAAATCACCATGACAACTTTGGCAAAGCAAATACATGGCTGTTGTGAAAACTCGCAGGCTAAACATTGGGCGTCCTGCTAATTCCGCTTTTCTTCGTTATCTTGTGAACAATAAATGAGCGGACAAATAGTTTATGCATCTTATATCCACAGACTACAGAGAGGTTTAATTTTACACTCAGGCAATATTAGTTTTTGTATCCACTAAAATATATTTATTAGGGGTGCTTGCCAAGGCAAGAATTGCTATTATTATTGCTATTATTATTATCGCTCTAACCCAAAATATTAAACTTTGGGGCATTAACGTATCCTGCACCAGTTGTGGATAAATCCCACATGCTGACATTGAAGGGAATCTCAAAGCTGTATCTAGGGACCAGACTACAATAAAAAAAAATTTGGGGGGGGCAATATATAAATACGTAGCATCAACTCAGACCACCCTGGAAACAACCCAGAACACCCTAGCAACCACACCTTAGCAACGGCATAACAATGACCTGGAAACCACCTCTAACACCCATGCAAAGCAAAAACTTTACAGTATATTCACAATTTGATTAAATATTAATTTATATTTTATAGGAGAACAACACAGTGACTAAAATAAAACGATGTATACTGTAATAATATACTGTATACTGTAATAAACAGTACTGTAATATATTAAAATAATTACTAATGTATACCATAGTATTCTGTAGTATTAACTACAGTAAATTGAGAAATGGTTGTAGTGTACTGTACTATAATATTTATTATGGTAAGGTTTAAAAACACTGTAGTATCTAGAATTTGACTAGAGTTTACTATAGTAAATAACATAATATCGCTCAAGTAGAAGTGTGATATAGCTTTATATCAGCAAGGCTGTGATTATGATAGAGACAATATCACATGACTACGAGAATGATATTACGTTTATACAACAGTTCGACTGCACAAGTGTGTAAAAAAGTGTGTCTTTAAAAGCCTCTTTTGTGTGGAAACCCTTTTCATCTGCCATGGATTCGAAGTCCAGGATGAAATATGCCTAAATTATTTTAAATGTAGGGTTTTTGTGTTTTGATAATGTTGCATTTTTTATTTTTATTTTTATTTATTTTCCACAATCAAATAAAGTAGTAAAAAGTTACCATGCAATACACCATGTTTACTGCAAAACACTGCAATAATGACAATATAATTTTGAAGCAGTGTCATTTACTGTAAGTAAAGATGGTACATATATAATAAATAATCAAACAATATCATGAGCAAGAGAAAACGTATAGGCAACCGATTGGTATCACACTGAAGGGGTTATTTTGCGATAACAGCTCGCTGCCTGTACATTATTCTGCGTATTACACGCCGCGTTGAAAACTTGTTTATTTTGGGTTTTAAGATAAGACAAGACAAGACGTTCAAATGACACAAACACACTATTTGGTTTAATCGCTTGTAAATATAATGTCATATATGTAATTAAAAGACATATTTATATTTTATTTCTGTATAATATTAAACTATAACTGTAAAAAATGGCAGCATCTGGATTATCGTGTGTTATTAGTTTTGAAAAAACAAACCTGCAAATATCTCGACTGGCCAATCAGAATCAAGCATTCCAACAAGCTGTGTAGTAATATTGGTTTCTGTTTAAAACAAAAGTGAAATAAACAAAAACAAAAAAAAACATTAAAACTGACATTTGGTTTAAAAAAATTTAAATTATTTTTTTTATTTAAAATATTTTATTTGCAAATAACTCCAATAGCTCAATTCACCTCAATTCACCTCAAACCATGTGTCAAACCACATGTGAGCATGTGTGTGCACACGCCTCTTTGTGTTTATCACCATAGAGACGACTGTGGCCCTCACTTAGAATGATCACACATACAAACACGCGCGCGCGTACACAC